>APFE031225331.1:92697-106454 GCA_000404065.3 Pinus taeda | reverse complement strand
GCCACAGAATGATAAATGTGCTTAACTACAGGACAAGCTCCCAGCTGATCAAAATGGGAATTGCCAACAGGACTGAGGACATTTCAATGATCAAAAGGGTCCAGACACTAAGAAACCTAGTGCAGACATTAGAAAGAAGAAGCCAGGATATGTAGGCAGACATCAATAAATTCCAGGACAAGTTCATGGCATTACAAAACAGAGGTCTTCCTAGCTTGATGGACCCCTCAGGAAGGCTACTTTCACATGAAAAATATGCCAAGAGGGTCAACACTTTTGTTGCCAATCAGATTGCAGAAACAACCAGTACATCAGCAGAAACAGGGCCAGCCTCAGGACAGACCCTTTTCAACAGGGTGGAGAGCTTATTCTTCATTATGAATGAAATTACTCGCTTGTTTGATGAGCCTCCCAATTTTTACAAGTATACAGAGGCAGATGAGACCATGGGTCAATTTTGAGGCATCAATTGCCTACACAGGAAGTCTGGAATAGTTTGATACAATTACTGCTAAACCAAAGACAGTAATTATGTTTTTTTGTTTTTGAAATATACAAATTATCATGCACAGGAAAAAATGGTTATATCAGCATGTATGCAGAAAGAGGCTGAGCCAACTCAGCACAACTATTCGGCCACCACAACAGCACTGGCAGTCACAGGTGACAGGGCCAAAAAGCTACAGGAGGACAGAGCTGCATAGGCACGTCATTCAGCAGTTATGACAAAGTATTTAACCGACTCAGAGAGCTCCAAAAGTCAAAATCTTCTGACATGAGTAAAGAGCATTTATGTTGTATTAAAGGATGTAATAACTTCTTATCTACTATTCCTGTACGAGTTGATGAAGATATTTATATCTCAGATAACTCAATGCCTGAGATATTTTGTATGAAACACTTCTATATATTCCCCCTCGCATTAGATAGCAGGGGTTGGACGTCAGATGTAATTGATATCTTTGAGATAGTTCTTTACTATAAATTCTCAGAGAAGTATTACAAAGGCGGTGGAATTTATAAAGCTCTGTGTCATTGATGTTTTGTGGTGATTAGTTGAGAGTTACAGGATTCCTGCATAGTTCATGGCACAATACGTTTTCCTTACAACTCTTTGTTATGTATTTTGTCATCATTCATATCTCTTTCATGTTTTCTGTGCTTTAAAGTTAATGGCAAGGAAAAAGAATAGTTCCAGGATTTAATCTCAGATTACCCTGAACTCAATCTAAGCCGTTATAAGTGTTTTCTTCAGTTATAATAATAAAGGTGTAATTCTTAGTTGCTACCCTTTCACGCTATATCTTTCACATTAATTATTGTTTCAGGAATTCAAGCTATGCTCCTAAGGAATAATCTCTTTCTCACACTCCAGCTTAGTGAAAAATTCTTAACTGCTTTTCACTGGTTGTTTGCATCTCACCATGATAATTTCAATTTTTTTTCATGAAGTATTTAATGGCCCTGTAATTTCAGCTGTTCAAACTCAAGATTTCAACAACTAGTAGCCACAGACTCCATTGCCCAATGGACTAACATATTTGCTTATTTCCACTTCAGAGACAGAAAAGCATCCTTCCAACCAAAAATAAACCAAAACCTTTACTTCATAACTAGCCTAAAATCTCCACAGAACAGAGACAAACCTTAAAGAGAGAGCCCTCTCTGATTACAGTTGGGCTAGAAACTGTAATCCAAAGATTGGTTAGTGGTTACCCCGGCCGTATTCCCTTGGGAGTCAAAGGGAACAACCTGGGTGTTAACACCATGGAAACTTGGAATCAAGTTGACTACTAATAAACTTGCAAAGCAAGAATTGACTGGATGACTTCAAGAATACTATGAAAGGATCTTCATAAACATCACTATTGATTTCCATTAACACATTTCTGCTCTGGTCCAAGTAACCTTCATAGCTGGATATTAAGATTTTCCTCACATCTGTGCTGTCTTTCTTTGGTGATAGCAGCAGGCTATCAAAAGGATCCTGAATTTCGTGGATAACCAAACTCTGTTGCTGATTCCAAACAACAAAAGTCTCCTTTATCAATGTCTTCATATGACTGCAAACCTTGGTATGGGCTATGCAATGAACAATCTGTTAAACAAGACAATGAAGGCGACTTTTGAATAAGATTATTATCAATATTCTTATCTGGCACATGGTTAGCCAATGGGGAAGAACTTTTACAGCAAACATCATCCAACACACGAGCAATAGGATCATCAAAAATTTGAGAAGACTACTGCGATGTATCCATTAAAACTATATGACATCCTACTGGCTGTTCATCTTTTTCCTTAGAGATATTACAAAGATTTTGCCTTATAAACTGAAATGCTTCGAAATAAAAGGGTCCAGAATCCTCTTGCATCATTAGATCATGTATTTCAGATTCCACGCCTTCATCTGTAATCTGACCTTTAATTGCGTTTGGTGACTGCAAATCTGGTGCTAGGGAGGGTTTTGTTTCCAAAATGCTTTCATCAGTCTTTCCAGGGGAAGATTTCTCATTAACAACCTGCTCAAGAATTTCGCTATCTGTCTCATCCTCCACATTAAAACTGAGAGATTGTTGATTTCCTACAGGCTGCCCATTTGAAGATTTACTATGCAATTTGCCTTTCAAAAACTGAAATGATTCAAAAAAAAATGGTACTGAGTCATCTTATATCATTTGATCATATGTGCCAGTTTCCATGTCCTCATCTGCAACTTGACAATCAATGGCATTCAGGGACTACAAATCTGAATATGAGAAGTCTTGAACAAGGTTTTTATTGCCCGCAAGATGGTCCAGATCAAGACTTGTCGACAGTTGATTTCTGGTTGCATGAAAGTTGTCTTTGATGAACTGAAATGAATCAAAACAAAAACGCAAAGATCCTTCACTTACTTCAAAATTTGCTTAACTTTCCTCATCACTGTCATAGCTGATATGCATCGGTTGATCACTGTATTTGAGCTGCTGAAAGTGAACTTCCTCCTCCCACAAACTAGTTGTTGATTTATCTGGAAGATTAGCTTCTGTTTGGAGAACATAATCATCATCATACTGATCAAACTGAGGCAAATCATCAGTATAAAACACATCATCAAGCATACACGTCATATCAACAGATCTCTCTTCTCCAAGATGATCTATAAAACAATCATTATCAGATCTATGACAACTGGGATAAGAAAGAAGATGTTTTGGATTAGCAACTTGTTCTTCTTCAATCAGCGAGCCATGGACTTGAACACTATACTCGTTCCTTGTGGTGATTCTTTGCATCATCTCCTCCACTGCACTTGCCAAAATGCTGAGCTTTACCTCTAAAGATGTCGATTCCTCTGGATCTATGTTCTTCGCCTCCTCTTCCTTTAACTTTTCCCTTCGGATCAGTAAATGAGCCTCTACATCTACTGCACTGTTTTACATCTCTTCAAGTGTTGCAAGATTCCTTTCTCTTAGTTGAAACTCCATCTCTGGATCAAAGGCACCCGGGTAGTGCAAGAGAGCGGATCCAGGTGGAGGTCTTATATTAATAGGCATCGAATAATAAACTTGGTTAAATCTGGTAGAAAATTATTGTACTGTCTCCCCTGGCAATCTTTTCAGCTGGTTATACTCTTCTATAATCAAGAAAGGGTTTTGTCTGATCACCCACCTGTCGAGGAAAACTTTGATGAACTACTGGAAATTTGAGATGCTCGCATCAAGTAGGGTTTTGAACCATCTCTTGAATTTGCCTTGCAAAGAAAGAGCAAAAAGCCTAATACTGACATCTTCTTCGTCAACTTCAAAAAGGTTAAGAAAGGACTCAAAATTCAATACATGTCTCTCAGCAGTGATGTTGTCGCATCCACCATCAAATCTTGGTAGATATAGATCATGATTTTTAGGGAAAGCATGGAATATAGGAAGTAAAATCAGAGGCTTGTATCGATCTAGAATTTTACAAGGTAGTCGGGTATGTTTAGTCTCTTGGGGCTCATCAATTTGAAGGCAGTCATCACAAGATTCAGAAAAAGGGTCTTGATCAAGCTCAAAGGCATGCAAATCTTTGGTATTTGCAATCTTCAAAGGGAAGGAATCAAATGCAGACCGAGGATCCTTTTTCAAACATAGTATACTTTGCAAAGCCTTCTTGACATTCTCAGGAAAAGAGAAGAAATAATTTATAACAAAGAATAAAATGTCTTGGATAAAATTCCAACTTGAATACCTGATCTGTCCATATTGTCCTTTCATGTTTCTGTTGGTCGGGTTCATCCTCCAATGGAGTCCTTGGATCTGATCTCAAAACTGATTTGGAATCACCAGGTGAATGATTTTAGCCTTGTTGTGTCTGATCGTTGTCCACCATCAACAATCATATCTAACTTTGATATCATTTAGATCATATGTTCAGTTTATAAACTAGACCGGAGATTGACTGAAGCAGCTTTCATCTACTTTCACTAATGCAAAGCAAGAGCATTTCGAAGGCTACCTGGCTAACTTCAGGCTCCGTCTGTAGTCTACAAAACCAAGAAATGAAAATAAACTTTCTTCCCTAGTGGAGTCGCCACTATGTTAGAGCCGAGATGTACCTCAGGCTACAAAGGTAAGCTTCTAGGTCCACATCCAACCACGCTCAGCCTCGTAGCTATCCCTATGAGTATAGGAGAGGGCTCTCTCCAGGTCAACTCAGCGAATGATGATCTATGGGGCTTGAGATGACTGAAATATCTTATGATTTTAGGCTAGGTATATGTGTGCAAGAGGTTTTTTGAATGAACTGATGAGTTGTTGGCTCAGATGAGAAGGAAGGTTTTGGGTGTGGGGAATGAGGCACAGTCCTGCAGGGATCTCGATGGGGCAAGGTAGGCAATCATTTTTGCACTTAAAATTGACTGAGGTGGAGGGAAAAGACAGGTGAGGTGTTGAAGACGGAAAGGGCAATCATGAACCCTCCCCAAATATCTGAAAACATCAAACAACTAAAGCAAACTTCAAGTAGAGCATTGCATTTTCAATGTATTCTACTTACACTCTTGTTTGTTTAGTTCAGAAGACATAAGATAGATAATGGCATACATAAAAAAAATCACAATAACAAAGAGAAGCATTTTACCAAGAAAAATAGCCACATGAATCCCAAAGAGTGCTACAAATCCTGGTCTCTATTCCTTAGCCAAAATGCTGATATGTAAGTACAATGAAACTCAAGGCTTTCTCAATAGTCCCACCATGAAAATGACTGAGAAATTACATGATATAGACAAGCCTAACTCCTTCCCATGCCTCTAGGGGTCGAGCTCATCATTCTAGGAGTTGTTTCAACCATATCTAAACAAGGAGCTGAAAAATAGGCAAAGAAACAACTTGCCTCTATATGAAAGGAAACTGATTCATTCACTTAATTTTCACTTTTTAGTCAATGAATCTACTAGAATAGGTAAATATGTGCCAACATTACATCATAGTCATGAAATTACATCAAGGTATACCAATAGTTACATGAAAAGTGAAACTAGTCAAAACGGGGCGAAATTCTAAGTTGTAGAGTGAAAAATAGGCCAAATTCCTCTATGCGTCGCGCCCAAATTCTCTATGCGTAGCACAAGTTTGTAGCTGATTTTGAGTCACTTCCCGAAGTCCAAATTGAGCTCATGATAGCTCGTTGGAAAGCCCTATCTGTCTACTATACAACCCAAGTGGCATTGTTGGATTTGGATGTGATTTGCCCCTCCAAAACTTCAATCTCCCAATACTGGTCCCTGTGTGTGCAAAAAGTGGTAGAAAGGCCATTTTCAAGGTGTTTTTGACCCTTTAGGCAACCCAGAACGTGATGAAATCCTTCGGCCATTCCTGAGCATGCATAAATTTTCATAACAAATTCGAAAATGTAGAGTTTTCCTCCAGAGGATCTCTCAATCGTAAGCGCGCACAAGGTGGCGCTATGCGTCGGGCAAGAAAATCTATTTTGTAACCAAAACAATTCAAAAAGAACAAAAACTTTTCCAAATTCCTTGAAATTTGAGCTGAAAGTGCCTCATCAAGTACTATGCTCAGTCAAAGAAGCTTCGGCCAAAATCATGCCTTTTCACGCCTCCTCGATGCCTTCTTGGTGCATGCAGTTCAGTGGTGGAAATCACTGTCTTTTTCATATGATGTTTCAGTGTCTGTCTCCATAATGTCCATGCAAGGTGTATGTTTAGAAGCTTGTTGAAAAGGGGAATTTGGTACCTTTTATTACAATGCCAAATATGTGCCAAATAGGAAGGGACTGTGATAAACAGGGACAGTGGGTATAGTGGACTGTGGGAAAAATATGGTTCAATCAAGTGAAGGTGAGGACAGTCACTTGACTGTGTTTGGGAATTGGGATTTGGGGATTTTAAAAGTGAAATGAAAGAGTGAGAGTGATAGGGAATGATAGGCTTGATAGCACAATAGTTAATCAAACCCTAGGCAGCAAGGTTTTTCAAATGGTAGGGTTTGATTTTTTTATAAGCTCCACAAAACAAGCATCAACTTGGATAGCAAACAGTATTTGGAGGCTCTACCTACTTGTTTCAAGACCATTCCATGCGATTTCGGACAATTGGAGCGAGTTTGAGCAAGTTTCGGGCCCTCTGGCTATATGTGCTGCGCACCCAACCCAATGCGTCGCGCCCGTGTAAAAATGCACTGAGTTTTGAGGCCCAGTGCGTCGCGCCGGCTGTATGCGCTGCGCCTCCTGCCCAGTGCACTGCGCCTAGCAACTTAATGCATTTTTCGCCCAATTTCTCACTTGATTGCCCTCCCTTACTTCTCTTTTACAAATCATCTTTTCAAATGAAGGAATTGCTTATAAACAAAGAGCCTTTCAGATTTTAGTTCATGAAACCCACTTTCATAATGTTTGCAGAACTTTGGCACTTTCACTTTTTAATACAAACTCTCATTTTGTTTCCATTTGATTTGTTGAACTGATGATGAATCTCTTTGTCTATTCTGCAGGGATGGATGTCATTGGATTTGGCAAAGGCGACTAGGGCTGTGCTTGAAGGACTTTACAACTGAAACAACTTTGAAAATCACATGATATTTATTACAAAAGACGAAATTTGATGATTTTTCTTCAAAACAGAGTTTTGAAGAAAAGTCATGATTGAGCATTATTACGATGAAAGTTTGCAATAAAAACTTATTTCGGACCTCCCTCATTGCCTGCTAGCATTATTAGCCATTTTGAAGACTAAACTCACGAAACCCTAGACCTACTGACTAAAATGACTCTTTGTTGACCATGAGACCAAACAAGATTGTATATGACTTTAAAATTGACTTGGATGAGCAGACACGGACCAGCAGGTACATGACATGAGGGAGATGAGTGACAAGACCCTTCCATCAGAAGATCAATGCTCCTGATGGAATGCAAATGACTGAACATGAATGAGACCCCTAAAATGAAATGCAACAAAAGAGATTTTGATCTCTGACGGAGGGCTGAAGAGACCGACTCTAATAGAATGTGTCAAATACAACTCGACAATCATCATTCTAATGAAATTCATATTTTTTAGTCAATAATTTAAATAATGGGGAGGCTACCTTTGTAAAATTTTCAACAAACCTTCTCTAGTAGCCTGCATGTCCAGGGAAACTTCAAACTCCCTTTTGATTGATTGGTGGGGGCAGCTTTGCAATAAATTCAATATTTTCCGTATCAACTTTAATTCCTGCAGCAGAAACATGATGACCCAAAACAATACCTTCATTCATAATCATAAAAAAAAAAATTAATTACTTACTGAAAGATTCTCTACATCTTTGCAAAACTTTCTCAATATTTTGCAAAGCCTCTTCAAACGTATCACCCATAACTGTAAGTCATCCATATAAACCTCTACGCAATCATGCAAAAGATCAGAGAAAATAGCAAGGACTGTCCATTGGGATGTGGCTAGTGTGTGGCATAGTCCAAATGGTAATACCCTATATGCATAGGTACCCCAGGGACATGTGAATGTAGTCTTCTCTTGCTCTTATGGAGCTATCCTAATCTGATTGTACCTGTTGAACCCATCTAGGAAGGAAAAATATTTTTTTCTTGCTAAAGTGTCCAACACTTGGTCTATAAAAGGAAAGGGAAACTGATCTTTCAAGGTAGACTTGTTTAGTTCCCTATAATCTACACACACTCGCCATTTACCATTCTTTTTGGGGACAATAACCAATGGAGATACCCACTGGCTATCCGAGATAGGATAGATGAACCATACATTTAACAATTTCTATAATTCATCTTTCACAATTTCCCTTAAAGCAGGGTTCATCCTCCTTTGTGGTTGTCTCACAGGCCTAGCTTTCTCTTCTATATAAATATGATGAATGCATGTGTCTGTGTGAATGCCTCTCATATCTGTGTATTCCCAGGCAAAAGTGTTTGAAAAGTTTTTCAATGCTTGAATTAATTGTTTTTCCTATTCAAGGGTCAAGGCAGAATTCATATTCAAAGGTTTTTCAAGAAATATCTCAACTACTTTACTCCCCCATTTACTCATGGAATATGCAGGAAATGCAGATAATAGGGCTGAATGTAAAGCAGATCTTGTACTATGTTCATGAAAATCTTGCAGGTTAGTAATGATATCTAAATTATGACTAGACTGCCCTTCTTCTTGCTGTGAAAAATCAAGATTAGAAATACAACAATTTATCAAATTCTCTTCCGAATTTTCTTTAAGGCTCATACGTCTATTGTCAAAACTGGTTGGGTACATTCTGAATCATGCTCTTCTTCTTCAACCCAATGTGTAATTTTTGATCTTATGAGAGGTTGAGTAGGGGGATACAAATTAATGTTCTTTGTTTCAGCTCCATCAGTGATGGTCATGTTTCCAGACCTCTATAAGCATCTGTGGTGGCTAACCACGGTCTCCCCAAGATTAAAGGATGCCCCCCTAAGTTGTTTTTGGGTTGAAGAACATAAAAGTCTGCAAGGTACTTCCAAGAATCTAATGAGATGACAATGTCTTCTAATACTCCCTTTGGCTTTACCTTAGACTTGTCTGCTAGCTCTAACATAGTAGGAGTAGGAAATAAGTCAAATTTTCCTATTCGAGATAAAGTCTCCATAGTCCTCACATTAAGGGCTGCACCCAAATCAATTAAAATGTTCATTATAGGGTGTCCATTGATAAAGGTGGTAACCACAGGGATTCCAGGGTCTGCATATTTTTCAGTAACAAATCTGGTAGACATTAAACTTGCATGTTTTCCACCTACTTGAATTGTAGAGAGTTCTTTCTTTTGTCTTCCTGGCCTTTTGGTACATAGATCCATTACTATTTTGGCATAAATTGGGATAACCTTAATTTCTTACAACAACAGGATCTTGAAGCACACATTTCTCATTTTAGACACAAGATCAAACTCGGGTTGTTTATGTTTCATTTCCAAGATCTCTGGAAAAGGAGGTTGGATCATATGGGATGAGGAAGGTTCTTGTGGCCTTGAAGTAGGTTGTTCTGCTAGTTTAGGTGTGTTTTCAACTTCAAGCATTTCGAGAGTATCTTCCTCCACAATCTCTTCAATTCTTCTGAGTTGAGTCACCACTTTTCCAGATCTAAGCTGGATTTCCTGGAGCGACAGAGGAAATTCCTGCAACACAGGGACAAAAATTTCCTGCAGTGACTGTGGTGCATACAATAGGTAGGCAAAGTGGGATAAGTGACCAATCCAATATTGTGAGCATATTGGATGGTTTTATTGTTGGGGTTAGACACTGGTTGGGTAGGATGTTGCGTAGGACGAGGTTGATTTGGTGGGGCACGCAACTGAAGTTGTTGTTGTTGAGGTTGAACCATTTGCTTTTGTGCAACCTGTGGTGGATAAAAGATTTGAGAAGGAAAATTTTGTGTAGTAGGGTAAGAGAAGTTCCCATACCAAGGTTGTTGTGGAGGCTAAGGCTTCCAGGGCATTGGAATATTCAACATTTGATTTTGAGTATAAGGAACTTGATAATGCGATTGAGACATACCTGTAGCATGTGGTTGCTATGGTATTTGAGGTGCCATTGCATAAAGTGCATTGGCAACCCCTTGATCTGCTAGATATGCTGCTTTAATTTCAAGAAGTGAAGGACATTGATGAGTGGAATGCTCAACTTCACAAATTTGGCATACCTCTATACTATTTGTAGGACATTCCCTCAAGGCATCCTTCTTCCTGCATTTATAACAGAACACGGCTATGCATTTCTCCAGTTCCTCCTATTTTTCATGTTTCTTCTTAGGCTGCAAAGCATCTAATTGTGAAGATAACGTGCTAAGAATATCAGTTTTAAAATTTTAAAATAGATTACCCATTTTAGCTCTGGTTACTCTAGCTCCAGAAACTGACTTGACAAGCTTGGAAGAAGTATCTATTGTTCCTCCTCCAACTTTAGAATTTCCTCTTTAATATCACCAACATATCTCACATACCTCATCATAGCTCAACTTTGATATGTGAGCTCCTCCAATTAAGTTCAAAATCTCCATAGATTTTAGTCTGATTGCCTTGAGGAAAATTGTTCTTTTAGTGTCTTTTCTCAGTGGATTCATCTTGGATCTCTATAGATTATACTGAAATTTCTCCACCAAATCCTCAAGACTCTCCCCCTCCTTCTTATTCATGAAAAAAGTTTCTTCTCTAAGGTCCCTAGTCTTGCAATAATCTTGATATTTCTTCAAGAATACCTTTTTCATTTCATCACAAGTTGTAATGGAGTTTGAAGCCAGCCCCATAAACCACCTGAGAGATGCATCCTTTAATGCTGCAAGAAACAACTTCAGCTTCTGAGCATTGGAAGAATAGTCATAGCTCTTACATAACACGTCGAACGCAAACAAAAAGGCATCAAGATTTTTACTAGGAACTCCACGAAAGTTAGGCAGGGATGATGGAGGAATATTCTTCATATGATTTTCTCCACTAGCCTCCCTGATAGGGAATTCAAATGTGACCAGTTCCTCTTCCTTCTCATCATATCCATCTATGTGTCCAGTTCCCTCTTCATGAGCCATTCTGGACCAAAAAGAAGTGGGACCTCTATAAACTACATATTCTGTAGAATCAATGGTTTGAAATTCTGGTTCTTGAATAAGATTAAGGAGGAATTCCCTTTCAAGCTGACCACTAAGAAAAGATGTTGTCTTCCTTGCAAGGGGAGATTCTATATGGGCAGTAACAGAATATTTTCCTGTAGAAGTTGCTACTGTAGAAGTAGGAATATGTTCTGGGCTCTTTTGAGGACCACAAACCTCCTATCTCAACTCTTCTTCCCTTGCCACGTTATATCTTGCAGACCTTTTTTTCCTTGCTAGTGTATTAGTAAGTGAAGTGGTGCTCACACAATCACAAAAGACATTTGTAGATGTTGGACCCTATCATCTACTATGCAAAAAAAATTGAAGAAAATTAGTTACCAAATAATCAGGACACAACTTTGGCGAATTTATGACCTCTACATGTTCGTAGGCTTTGCTCTTCATCTTACCACTTTGACTCCCCAAGTCCTGAAAATTTCAAAGAATACATGTAATACTAAAACACTTCAGTATCATCCCTTAGCACCTCCCCGGAAACAATGCCAAAATATTGAGTCAAATTATAGACTTATAATTTGATTAACATAAATCATCAACCCAAGGTAGCTAAGCTTATGAGATGATGTGCAAAATATATGCAGGCTTAATAATGTGAATACTTGTTAATCTAACCAATTAACCATACACAAAACTAATGCCTCTTTTCTGTATCAACATTTAGCAGCAAAGGTTATGGAGTGGATTGGAACATCCCTCTACAACTCTTAGTATTGCTGATGTTGATTAGAAAAAATAAGAAATCAAACTTACAACAATTTAAGGAATTCACTCAACAATGTAAATCCAGTCTTGATTAAATGAAATCAACACATCAACATGAAACTTATTCATTCAATCATTTGCTACTGATATATCGGAAAGAGTACATTAGTTGTAGGAACATATTATTACTACATAACAGAATAAAAGACACACTACACTAAGGGAGTTGCGAGCAAAGGGGGCCCTACCTCACTCACAACCCCTTCAAAATTAGAAGAAATTGCTCAGTGAAATAGACAGAACATATAATATTGTATTAATCTGAAAATGTCACAGTCGAGGACAATCTGATATGCAGTATCAGCAAAAGCCAACCCAACAACCCCCTACAATATAAACTAGAGTTGAACTTATATAAATACAAAAGCCCATATGTGGTTCAAAGTAAGGAAAACTACTAATCTGGGCCATGGGTTATAATTGTAAAAATTCTCACTGTAGAAAATCTTTTATCCTGGCAACCAATCAAGTTCCTGACTCATGGAATTAATAAACCTGGTCAGTACACTATTTATCTTACGCGATAATGAAAAGAATCGCATGGAATCATTCGATAACAATTATTTTTTGACACTTGATAATGCAATATACTAAAGCAAAATACTAGATCTACTTCTACAACAAACTTGCGGAAGCTTAATCGATTTTGAGCAAGATAAAATAGAACACATATAACAGAGAATGAGAAATCAATCACACATGAACAAAAAAGAGTACTCTGGGGAAAGCCTCAGCTAAAAACCCCGCTATCTGTATTATCATACAAGTGGAAATATCTCAGGATTACACAAAGATTTAGCTCACAAGCTATCCAGCTCTCATTACAATCCCTCACTGCTACCCATAGACAATCAAAGGCCTCTCACAAACCTTCTCCTCTGCCCTCCAAGCCTCCTATTTCCTTGTGTTGTTTCTCCTAGGTCCTCAAGCTGCCACCTGTGTGTAATTACTTCACACACTGCTCACTAACCTATGAAATATAGTACACTGTCCCTTCCTTTGATCTCAACTAGGTCTCTGTCTGAACTGACATGCATGAGTTATTTATGAGAGAATATTCAGTTATCTAAAGTACACTAGTTGCATGCATGCATGCATTGACTAACTGAACTCACAATTAGTGTTATTCGGGAATAGTGTCCACTCGGATGCTACTATTCCCACTAAGATGGGTGGCTATCTTAGAAACAAACAATCAAAGTCTACTGTTGTTTTCTTTTATGAAAATAGACAAGAGGAGAACCAAGAAGACCAACCTGAGTCTTGCCCAGCTTCTTCTTTGTCTGCCCAGCTTCAAAAGAACCTGTGGAATCACAGCAACGTACTACTATCGAAGAAAAAAGGATCTAAATTCATAAATAATACAGGATCAGATGTGTATTAACCATATAAATGCATATATATAAACAAGTACACAAGAATATGGAAGGAAACAAGAATAGCTTTATTAAGATGAAAAGTGGCAAGAGGATTACAACCATGTGCTCTGACCCAGCATCATCCTCCAGCTAGGAAGCCCTTCTTCACCTCAAGCAAAGCTTAGATCACCTAACACTATGGATGTACACCAAAAAACCAACAGCACTTCTCTATAAGATACAAAATTCCAACCTCCGGATCTCTGTGATGAGGGATCCATATATAGATGATTACAGAGGGGTGAGTCATCTTCTGGGATCTTGATTAGTGTCCTCTCTCTGATAGTTTCTGCTTCCACTTGGAGAATGATGATCTCTTACTCATCCCTGGTCGAAAATAGATAGGCAAGTGTCAGAGGGGAAGCTTCTAGAAGATTCCATGATCTTCCACCTCGCATTTTTGTCCCTGCCATTTGTCCATTCCCGACCATCGCACCCTACAGAGGAGCAAATCAGTATGCATC
>APFE031225331.1:13942-54646 GCA_000404065.3 Pinus taeda | reverse complement strand
AAACTGAAAAAACATCAGACTTCCTTTTCAACATGTAGACCCACACTTTCCTAGAAAAGTCATCAATAAATGATACAAAATATGACGAACCACCATATGAGATTGTAGGGGCTGGACCCCAGACATCTGAATGGATATAGTCAAGTATTTCTTTACTATTATGTTTTCCTGTTTTAAATTTTTGTTTACTTTGTTTACCAAACAAACAATGCTTACAGAAATCTAACTTTCCAGACTTTAGATTTGGAAGTAACTTGCGATCAGCCAAAATTTTCAACCCTCTCTCACTCATATGCCCCAATCTTTGATGCCATAAGTGAATGGAATTACTTTCATGTTCAGACACTGTAGACACAAAATCTGACCCTGTACTTCCTTCTAATTGAAATAGATTTCCTACTTTCTTAGCTTTCATAACTAGTAAGATGCCTTTGTAAATTTTCATTACTCCGCCTTGTATTATAGTTTTATGTCCATTTGAATCAAGTGCTCCTAATGAAATCATGTTTTTTCTTAAATCTGGTACATGCCTCACATCAGTTAATATTCTAGTTGTCCCATCAAACATTTGTAGTTGTATGATCCCAATCCCAACAATGTTACATGTTACATCATTACCCATGTACACAACACCATCATTAATTGATTTATATTCCTTAAACCATTCTTTATGGATACACATGTGGTTTGATGCCCCAGAATCTAACAACCAATGTTGACCATGATTTGACACATTAACTGATAATACTTCATCACTCAGACCTGAACCCGATGTCGAACCTGTATCTGTCGTATTCGCCTCCTTCTTCTATGTCGAAGACTCTGCTTTTGAAGTTTGCTGTTGTCGCTTCCAGCAGTCCTTCTTTAAATGCCCTGATTTGCCACAAAACCAGCACTTTAGCTTACTCTTCTTCCCTTTCACTTTGAACGTGAGTCGCTCGGCTTCCTGGGGCATCTTTCTTTCGAACGACCTCTAACCATCATAGCTTCTGATGTAGAGGTTTCGGAATGCGACTTCCTCCTTGTTTCTTCCGATAATAAGGATGCAACTACATCATCAAACTCAATAATTTCTGATGAACTAAGACTTATAGAAGTAACAAAATGATCCCATGACTCGGGCAACGAGCACAATAAAGTAATAGATTTATCCTCGGATTGAATTTTTACTTCTATACTTTGTAATTGCACCAAAAGAGTATTAAAAGCATTCAAATGATCAGTAATTGATGTACCTTCCTTCATTCGCAAACTGTACAACTGTCGCTTCAGGAGAATCCTATTGGTTAAGGATTTAGTCATGTACAATTTCTCCAGTTTCGTCCACAAACCAGCAGCTGTTGTCTCCGACACGATATTAAACAGGACATCATCCGCCAGACACAATCGAATAGCACTTACCACTCTTTCATCCATCTCGTCCCACTCATCGTCTGTGATGTTGTAAGGTTGTTTGTATTTACCCATCAACGCCTTTGCCATACCTTGTTGGACAAGCCGGTCATGCATCTTCACCTTCCAGATCTCGAAATTATTTTTGCCATTAAACTTTTCAATTTCAAACCGGGAACTTTGAGTTTTCGCCATCTTGTATCAACCAAAAAACAATAATCTCCAAAACACCAACTGTTAAATACCAGCAATTAAAATAAAAAAATGCCTATGCCTTATATCCCTTTGCTGTTTTTTTTTTAATTTCCTGCCATTGAGTATCTTATATCACAAAAAGTTTGTCCATCCATCGAATATTGCACCCACGGGCTTCCAACATCTCAATCACAACTCGTGGTAAGTTTTACTTTAAGGATTGAGTAAGCTTGAGTTTCTTCAAACTCTTACAAGCCAGTAGAGCGGACATGAAACCATTGATCGTTACATTCCTCAAATAAACTAGCTTTATGTTCTGGAAGCATCTAAGACTGGCCAATGCTAATAGTCCAAGGAGAGGTTTTATTACTAACATAGCATGGTTTGAGTTTTCAGCAGGCTCTGAGATTCTACGGAAGCGAAAACATAACTATACAAGGTACAACAATCACAAACAGTCCACAATGTCATATAAAGTTTGACAGTTGCACTTACATAAACGTTGCCAAAATAACGATCTCGTCACCGCCGAGCAACCCAAACAAAGACGGAGTGCATTAGCAATAACTTGAATACGCAGTAGTGCACCAGGTTGAAAAAATGCCTCCACGCGGCTAAGAAACAAACTCTAGCACATTGTGGTGAGCAATTGTCATACACCAGCAATCACATATACGCATGCTCATATACATGTAGGCTCAGCATTCTCCACCTCGACGCAATCACATATACGCACGCAGGCTCAGTATTCACGGCCTCCAGCACATTGTGGTGAGCAATTGTCATACACCAACAATCACATATACGCACGCTCATATACACGCAGGCTCAACATTCTCCACCTCCACGCAATCACATATACACACGCAGGCTCAGCATTCTCAGCCTCCAGCAATCACATATACACACGCAGGCTCAACATTCTTGGGTCTGCGTGTTGGCGATTCACCTCCACGCATCTGCAGTTGGTCCACGCAGCAAACTTAGCACCCTCACGCTCACACGACGCCTCCAACTCGCTCTGATACCATTTGTTAGAGGCAAAAGGTGTGCAGCAGGCAAACAAATGTACACAGCAAATAAAATCATGCAGAGGAGACAGCACATTAACGTGGTTCACCCAACCAATCTGGGCTACATCCACCAAACATAGGCATCAGCAATCTTTATTAATCAAACAGGAGATTACAAAATTAATCAAGTTCCTCACAAACTCTCTCACCTAAAACAATCTGCATGGATACCTATTTTATAGCTAGGAGAATCTAACTGCCTCATAAATCCTCTCACAACAAATATAGGATACATTAACTCTCTCCTAACAACCTGGAGCTAATCTAGCAACAAATTCCTATTGTTGTCATACTTGAGAGATTTTTGCCTATTTTGTGAAACAGAAAATCTCAACAAAACTATATTGGGAAAATACGATCACATAAGTTTTATGATCTCCTACCTGCTTTAAAAGAATCTAAATTTACCATGATGTTAACAATCTATGTCAATTCATGAGGGGCAATTCAAAATATATATCTTATCCTAGTGGCAAAAAATAATCCTTCGCTCTTAAATGATATTTTTAAAGGTATGAAGAACACTCAATAATAAAATTACATATACGTGGGCTATCTACATTATCATAGCCAAAAAAATTATGTTAACAGTATCATTAGTGGTAGATTCTCACCCAACCTAGAGTATTGTACCACCTTCAATTAGGGTTTCTGAAGTAAGTATGTTGTGGATAGTCATCCGTTGTTAGATTTGCATCTATAATAAGCAGGTAAGTTGGTACGACAAGGCTTAAATAAGTAACACATCTATCATCATCAAGTATGCTGGTATGGCAAGGCTTAAATAAGTAACAGAACCAAAAAAACGAAGGTAAATATTTATTATGAAAGTTATTCTCAAACTCATCACCTCCTGCATTCAAGCATAAGTTAACCATGAAGTATGCCTTTTTCATGGCTTAAAGAAGTAACACGTCTATCATCATCAAGTATGTTGGTATGACAAGGCTTAAAGAAGTAACACAACCAAAAAAATGAAGCGTAATATTTATTATGAATGTTACTCTCAAACTCATTGCCTCTTGCATTCAAGCATAAGTTAACCATGAAGTATGCATAGTTCATGTAATAAGTGAAACAAATTTCATTACCTTACCTCACACTGTATAGAGTTCACTAAATGTGCACACATCCTCGCACAATTCGACAATTCGATGTGCGTATTAGTATTTCTTTACTATATTTAGTATTAGTGGATTATTGCCCACATGTAGTTCATTAATAGTCAAGGCTTTGGATGTAACTGATCATCTGTGTTTTGGGTCTTATAATCTAAATAGTGCCTACCCATATTTCTTAAAAATTTCTAAGGTGTGTATTTATTTTGAGAAGAATAAGCTCATTCAAAGAATGAAGCCTTAAAAACCAAAAAACAAGATACTTCTTGTTTGTTACCTATTTTAACAACCTAGTGTGTGAAAAGTAAGTATTTTAATTAAACATGGAGCATTTTTCAAAGAGCATTGAGTAACATAGACAAATGCAGCAACAAGCATTGATGTGTTTTATTTGATCATTATGCCAGGAATAGACATGGTGGGGTCTTGAAATGTGAAGCTAAATAATGTGAAGGGAAAATCTAGAAATCAATGATTTTAGACGTCCGCTAAGAAACAAGGACACACAATACAATCTACAGTTCTGTACAAATATCTCAATAATTTATTTACCCAAATCCTGTAAAATAAGTCATTGAAATGCTCTAGAAAAATCCTCAAGTGAAGGCTCTAGAGAAGTCATGCCCATATAAACAAGTAATTGTAAGTCATTGAAATGCTCTAGAAAAATCCTCAAGTGAAGGCTCTAGAAAAGTCATGCCTATATAAACAAGTAATTGTAAGTTTCTCTCACCAAATCAGTGAGGCCTGTGAGTAATTCTAATGAAAATAAGCTTATGTTAATCAATGATTCACTTCTACTAGTAATCACAACTAGTTCATTATAACAACTTCTATAACTTGTAATGTACATTGTCTTAATGATGTATAAGATATGTGGCTTATTCACCACACAAGAATGATCTATTGGAGAAAAAATAACTTTTTAATCAAATTATAAATGAAAATTTAATTTAGATGGAAACAATGGTATTCTACTAGGAAAAAAGGAATTAATCCACCACTAAAAATGCATGAACATTAAAGAGGAACTATTAATCAAATCCAAGAATCCTAGCTAACACTATAACAACTATGTGTTATGAAACTGACTCACAAAATGGTAGAAAAGATAGATGAACGATTTAGAACTAAGCCTCCATGAGGGGGCAACCTCCTTTACATTACACAAATGAACAATTCTTGGATGATACAAATGACAATACCTCCTTTCTATATATAGGAGTCTAAGGGGTCATAATATGATTAAACTCGACATAACAATAATAATTTAAGGGCACAATAATAACAATAGTGGGCTTCTATGGGGCACAATAATAACAAAATGGGGACTACATGGGCACAACAATATAACTAGCCGGTTGTACTAATAACAATAATGGGTTACACTAGTAGTATAGGGACCTCACATGCCCCTCTCCTTCGAAAAGTGTTGTCCTCAACACTTCAGTAGTTCTTGATGCTTCTGTATAAAATTCTTGTCCTCCCATGTGGAATCTTCAGTCGGTAAGTTCTTCCACTTGATGAGATACTTTGAAATTGATCGATTTTGTAGCTATCAGGTTCTTATTTTTGTGACTACTTTAGTTTCCAAAATGATTTTTCTTGTTTGAACTAGGATCTTCTTAAATGAGTGGCCACACTTCTTTGTCCTTCTTCCATTCATCCCTTGCTTTGTTTATCCAATCTGGTTGGATAATAGAAATAGCACAAAACAATGCTTCCACATCCTCATCCTTTCTTGAGAGTGCATCTACAACAACATTTGGCTTCCCGTTTTTGTAGATGATTTCAAAATCATAACCCAACATATTTGTGACCCATTTTTTCTTTTGTTCTAAAGATAATCTTTTTTCTAAAAATTATTTCAGAGTATCATGATCCTATTTTACCTTGAAGTGTCTTCCCATTAGGTAGGGTCGCCATTTCTTAAGTTCATGTAGTATTGCAAACATTTCCTTCTCATAAATATCTTGCTTGATATGTAGCCATAAAAATACCCAATCACCTACATTAAAACTTCTTTCACTGCGATGTTGATCTACTTCTTGTTTCATTCGATTTTGCACCAAAGTGGCGGTATCCTTTAAACGTTGGAGAACTTGTTCTTCATGCTTGATTTGATCTTTCATTGCTTGAGCCTTTTTCTTCTTGATATGTCCTTCTATGTTGAGAGTTTGAGTGGTAATTTCTTCCAATGCATTACAAGATATGGTTAGATTCATTTCTTGATGCTTGATGTGATATTTCACTTCGTGAACATTTTTGTTCTTGATATGTCCTTCTATATTGATAGTTTGAGGAGTGGTAATTCCGTCCAATGCATTACAAGATATGCTACGATTCATTTCTTCTTTATCAATGTGATCTTTCACTTCTTGAACCTTTTTCTTCCTGATATGTCCTTCTATCTTGAGAATTTGAGAAGTGGCAATTCTTTCCAATTCTTTACAAGATATGGTTAGATTCATTTCTTCATTCTCTAGGGTTGGTTCCTGGTGTATATCCTCTTCTTTTGATGTTTCTTTATCTTTTTCTTGCCCCTCTTCATAATCTATGTAAAATAATCTATTTTCAGCACACTTATGACCTTTAATGTATTTTCTATCACAACTGTAACAAAGCCTTTTTTCTTCTAATTGTTGTGGTGTAAACCTTCTAGGTTGTGGAAGTCTACGAGAAAAAACACTTCCATAATTATAGTCATGAGTGGTGGGATTCCCTGTTGCCATAATTTCACTTTCGACTTTTCTTTCCAACCTGAATTCCTTCTCCAATGAATCAGGTTCCCAAAGACAAACCTCATATTGAATGTTATCCTTTAAAATCCATATGGAGACATCAATCCTATGCTTCTCTAGAATATCATTTTCCATTATATTCAATTTTTGAAAGTCCTCAATGTTATCTTCCATTAAACACTTTTGTTTGAGATTTATCAATTGGCTACAGAAGTTGTGTCTCTTTGTATCCTCATAATGTGCTATCATTTCCTCTGTGAAAATTGACCACATGACAAGTGGTTTATGAGAACAAAGCCCTGTATACCATAGAAACTGATTCGGTTCTAAATAAATAGATGCAATACATACCTTTTGTAACAATGGCACACCATGTATATCAAAATATTTCTCCATCTGTAGTATCCAATTTACCGAATCCTTGCAATTAAACTTCCTCATCTCCTTTTTTCTTGATTTTAGGAGATCGATCTTGAAATGATTGTAATTCTATAATTTTGAATCCTCCAGTTCTAAAATCACAACCTCAAGTAGTCCTCTATTTCCTCTTTCCAATTCCACCAGTTTGATCAAAATTAGATTCTCCAAGGAAGAGTTATGCACAATCTCCCAAGATTACCGAATTATACAACTATTCCGAATAGTGAACTTGTATGATGTGCCACATGTCATTCTTTTGACCTTTGGATCCAAAAAATACACACAAAAATACTATAGTCTATCCTCTTTCTGTAAGTTCTAACTAAATTTAAATCTGATGCTCAGAGAGAAAGTTATGACGATTTTCTTGAGGTCACCTATTTAAGATGTAATTCGGGAGTGTACAAAAACCCTAACTTCTTCAGATTATATATCCGAAAATATAGTGAGACAACATCTGAAATTCAGACCTGAGGTCAGACCGACTTCTTCTCTAATGGGTTTTTGTTTTAGCTTCTAAAACATTGTAGAGAAAATGTTATAGTCAAAATTCCATGATGACCTATTTTAGATGAAATTCTAGAGCTTGCAAAAACTATGACTTCCTCAGATCATATATCTGAAAATATACCAAGCCAAGCTCTGAAATTCGGACTCGGGGTTTAGCAAGATTTTGCCTCAAACGGGTTTTTTTTTTAGCTTCTGAAACGTTGGAAAAAAAATGTTATAGTGAAAATGCCACAGTGACCCGTTTCAAGCAGCGAAAACCCTAGAATCCAAAGCTCTGATAGCAAATGTTATGGAACCAGCTCACAAGAAGATAGAAAAGATAGATCAACATCTTATAAATAAGCCTCTTCGAGGGGGAAAAGTCCTTTATATTACACAAATGAACAATTCATGGATGATACAAATTACAAGACCTCCTTTCTATATATAAGAGTCTAAGGGGTCATAATATAATCAGAGCTGACATAATAATGATAAGGTAAGGGCATAATAATAACAATAGTTGGCTTCTATGGGGCACAATAATAACAATATGGGGACTACATGGGCACAAAATTATATATAAGGGGGTTGTACTAATAACAATAAGGGGTTACACTAGTAGTATAGGGACCTAACACTATCATAGAATGGGCCTTGACTCCTTAGATAAAGCACTAGAGAGGAATATAATATCTATGGATTAACTTTATGCACAAATAAAAATGTGAATAGGAACCATGTTCGAGAATATTTAATTAAACAATAGTTTGAATATAGGAAATAATGCTTTTAATCTATTCTGTCCATAGCTATACAAGAATAGTTTCTCTAATTTTATTGTGATCCCTAGATTATATCTTAGAACAATATATATTTAGACACTTGATAACCAATGGTTCTGAAGCTTTTTTATGAGCTATTAAGAAAATATTATTTATATCATTTTCATTTGGCACAAGGAGTCTCAGGTTCATCAATGCATGAAAAACTATTAGCTAATTTCGAACATGAAAAATAGATTATGTTTGTCTTGATTTGAAAGCTTATCCCACAGGAGAAAATCAGAGTTGTGTGACATATACATACTCTAACTCGCATTCTCTTAAGAAACTATAGATACCAAAGACAAACCTGCTCAAAGAAGGACAGAGAGGAAATGACAGAGTGGATGTATATCATAGAGAAATTTACTCCAAATATAACTTGAGTGTCGTCGAATTAACCAAAGAATAGACCTAAAAATAATTTTGTCACAAAATTGGATACTCTAGATTAAATAGATTGTAGCTTTGCCTAGAATAATTTTGAGCACATGAATATGGCTAAAAGTAGGCAATGGACAAGAGACTGAACACCTTATCTCACCACCAGTGCATTAGAGAACATTTTTGGCAACTAGACTCCCAAAAAACATGAACTAAGGACATTTGTAAATAGGAAATCTAACAATGCTAGACAAACGTGTCCAAACTATGTGGCAATGAAATTTATGAATCAAAGGTTGCAAGTTTTAGTGGGCATAGAACCTCAGTGATAAACCCATTACATTGTCAAAATGCAATGAGATCATGCCCATACCATTACGATCTACGCTCTCTTTAAGGAATATAGTGGAAAATTATTAGGCTTTAACCTTCATTCTCCCCCTCGAGCTAGTTTGCTAGACTTTTTTGGGAGGTTGACTTGGAAAGCGTCCCACATGACAAGAGTCTACGAGTGCTATGATCAAAATCATAATTTAATAGACCATGATTAATGTAAACTCCTTGTGAAACTCCTAACCCACAGTGGGAACATGGCTACCTACTAATAGTGGAGTTACATTTGAGCCCAAAGCCTCTAGGTCAAAATCAAAAACAAAACTTACAGTCAACAAAATATGAAATAGAGCTATTGTCATCTTTAAAGAAGCCAAATTTCTAAGATTATCATGTTGTCCTCATGGAAAGTACTAAAAGCTCACACTATGAATGTTTTTATACAATTAATAACTTCAAGCTTTCATCGACGAAAACACCCAATAAAGAAACAATGAGAAGTTATATCATATTTTAAAGAAAGGCATCATTTCAGCACTTGCTAAGCATACCCAAGGAACTAAATATAGGATAAAATCCACAACCTACTTCATTTTCCAAATGACCTCTCCACCTCTACATAAATGTCCTACACAATTCTTACCAAGAATGGATAGGGAAGGAGTTATCATTCTTAATTTCCTTGATATGCAATTCAAAGAGTGGAAAATGCACAAATGATGGTGCAACCTAAGAATTTTATGAGCTAGTTATTGTATAATTACATCTATAATGCAAGGACCCCTTATTCTTTCAATACTATTGGATGGTCCCCTAGGCTTCTAAACATCATCTCACCAATTTTGTTGGATGGGGTGCACTTCTGGAAATTCTAATAAGTCTTCTCCTTCCATGGAATACCTATAAAAACAATGTTCCTTCATGGGCTTAAGGTTATTAAGAAAATTCCCATCCTTCTTCAGCTTACAACTATTCTAAACCTCTTTCCTCGGCTGAAGTTTTTGTATCTTCCAATGGTGTTGGGTGGTCTCTTAAGCTTATATTCATGAATTAATAGGAAATAGCAAACCTAGCTTCCAGGGCTTGAGGTTTGAGCTCTTCCAACTAACCTTGTTTTTTTTGTTTGTCCCTCCCCCTAGGCTAATCAATGAGGATATTTCTAGAATCTCTCTTCTATCTTGAGCTCTAAAGCTAGTCGCTAAGGAACGATGTTTCTAAAACATAGATCATATGTTATTATAGTTCAAATAGAAAAATAATAACAATAGCACTTGATCACACAAATGCTTTGTAAACATAACAAATCAAAATGTTAAAATGTTCAAAAGTTATAATTTTTAAATTATATGACCCCGAGGACCCTTGCATGAGACCCACATGCTTCATCACTCCATATCCATCATATATCATTCAATTTATGCACCACACCATGTTAAGGAGAAAATTATTTAGCGAGTAAACATTCACTAAATGCTTGTACCCTTGTCACCTTTCTTTCTTTAGCCCTTATTTTGAAAGGACTAGGGCTTATAAACAAACATAATTCATATGTAAGCTTCTACCTTTTCCTTAACATTATTCATTTATTTATCTGGATCTTTCATGCATTATCCCATAGCATTAGGGTAAAAGCCTTCATTTGGATGGAATCAAGGAATGGTTTAGTATAGCATGGAAGTTCCATATGCATACTCTAACTTAGCATTCTCTTAAGAAACTAGAAATACCAAAGACCAATCTACTCAAAGAAGAACAAAGTGGAAGTAATTGGTAGACAAATTTACTCCCATTATGACTGAAGTGCCGTTGAATTACCTCGAGAATAGACCTGAAAATAAGTTTGTCACAAAATTGGATATTGTAGATTAATATAGATTGTAGTCTTTCCTCGTAAAATTTTGAGGACGTAAAGATTGCTAAAAATTTCCAATGGACAATATAATAAACCCTGTTTCTCACAACCAGTGTAGTAGAAATCCTTTTTTGCAACTAGACTATCGTAAAACCTTAGCTAAGGACATTTGTAAGTAGCAGACCCAACAATGTTAAATGAAACATGTCCAAACCGATGTAGCAATGAAATTCACCAATGAGAGGTTGCGAGTTTTAATGGGCATACAACCTTAGTGAAAACCCATTACATTGGTGAAACGTAATGAGTTCATGCCCATACTAGTAGGACTTTCCCTCTCATTAAGGAATATAGGGGAAAAGTATTAGGATTTAACTTTCAGTCTCCCCCTCGAGCTTCTTTTCTGGATTTTTTTGGGAGGTTGATTTGGAACGTGTACTAGATGACAAGAGTTGAGGAGTTATATGATCAAAATAATAATTGAATAGACCATGATCGCTGGAAATTCCTTGTGGACATCTCAATCCATAGTGTGAACATGATTTGCTAGTAAGAATGGAGTTACATTTGAGCCCTAAGACTTTAAGTCAAAATCAAAATAAAACTTACAGTACACAAAATATGAAATAGAACGAATTTCATCTTTAAGGAAGCCAACCTTATAATCTTATCATGTTCTCCTCACGGAAAATAGTAAATGATCACAATGTGAATGTTTTTCTACAATTCAAAACCTCAAGCTTTCATAGACAAAAAAGCCCAATAAAGAAACAAGGAGAATTTATATCAGATTTTAAAGGAAGGCATCATTTCAACACTTTCTAATCATACCCAAGGAACTAAATATAGGATAAAATCCATAACCTGCTTTGTTTTACCAACAACCTCTCCATCTCTACATAAATTTCCTACACAGGTTTTTCTATGAATGGACAGGGAAGGAATTATGATGCTTACTCACCTTCATATGCAATTTGAGAAGCAAACAAAACACCCATGATGGTGCAACATGAGAATTTTATAATCCGGTTGTTCTATAATTACATATATAATGCAAGGATCTCCTAATATTTAAATATTTTTCAGTGGTCTACTAGGATTCTGGACCTCATGTCACAAATGTTATTGGATGGGGTGTACTTCTATGAATTCTAACAAGGCTCCTTCTTCTGGGTAATACCTATGAAAACAATGTTCCTTATCGGGCTTAAGGTTATTAAAAAATTTCCCTCCTTCTTGGGTTTCCAGCTATTCTAAACCTCCTTCCTTGGTTGAAGGCTTTGTATCTTCCAACATTGTGGGGTAGTATCCTTGGCTTATATTATGGGATTAATAGGAAATAACAGACCTAGGCTCTAGCACTAGAGGTTCCAACTCTTCTTACTAGTCTTGTATTTTTTTCTTTGTCCCTCCCACTAGGCTAATTATTCTCGAGCTTTGTAGAAACTCTCTTCTATCTTCATAAATGAAGCTAGTAGCTAAGGCATGTTGCTTCTAAAACATAGATCAGATGCTATTATAGTTAAAAAAAAAAAACAAAAACAAAAACACTAACACTTGCTCACACAATTTATCTGTAAACATAACAAATAAAAAAGTTAAAATTTTTAAATTATATGCCCTCAAGGACCCTTGCATGAGAGCCATGTGCTTCATCACTCCATATCCATCATATATCATGCAAGTTCTGCACCATGCCACATTAAGGACATAAGCCTTTATCTAGTAGAAATTCACTAGAAGCATGTACCCTTGTCACATGTATTTCTTTAGCCTTTCTTTGAAATGACAGGGTCTCATAAAATAACAGAAGCCACCTATAACCTTATTCATTTTCCTTAACATTCTTTATTTAAATATAAAGATATTTCATGCATTGTGCCATAGCACCAACATATAAGCCCTAGTTGGGATGGAATGAAGGAAGGTTTTATTATAAGATGGAATTGAAGGTACCATAATATCTCTAGTATGTGCATCCACATCCCCATGATATAAGTGACCCAGTCAAAGGGAACACTAATAGTTGCATAAAGCATGTCGTGCGCTACACATATATCAAATTACCGTAGCATTGTCTAATCTAGAATGCCAAAACTCTGCCCCTGTTCTACCTGGAAGAATCATCTTCCTTTATATAGACCAACGCAATGAGATATGCCCCTACCAGGGACTTAACCTTAATCCTTATTACTATGCTAGTATAGGAGAAGTGACTAGGCTAGAGACCCACAAATAACACTACCCTTATGCTTTATTCTTCCATACTAACTCATACATATGGGTATGGAAACAAAGCATATTAAAAGAACTAGTATGTCTCTACTGGTGGACTTCAAAATAATACTTCTAGCTCTTGAACTACTAATAAATGACATGGAAATTTTATATTTGAACCCACCTGAAAGGGAAAGAAACCCAAACCTAGCTGGATGTGGGAGAAACAATGTTTGAGCTAGCAACCTGATTCCCTTAACATTACCTAAAAGAATTATATTTTAGGAGGAAGGTCAAGGAAAGGCAAGGGAGAGAGAAACAATAAACCAACCTGAATCCAAAACGAAAGCATAATTCTGTGGGAAGGTTTTGGAAGAAAGGCTATGGAAAATAACCTTAAAATGGTAAACAAGATTTTTTTCTCAATTTAGTAAGTTGGTTTTCTCCCTCAGGTTTGAGGTCTGGGACTAGACTAAATTTAGCCATGGGTATAGGCTAAGTGTTATTAGTGAGATTCAGTAACCTCGACTCCATTTATGCAGTGATCCTTCTTGCTCTCTTTCGCCATATGTGTGATTTCCTTTACAATCGAGAGAAAAGAGTCAACAAAAATATACAAACTTATGAGCTGCAACTGGATGGTTGGTCAATTAGCTAAGGAAAAGAGGAATATGATCCCTTTTCTCCCTTGCAAGGCTAGCGATTAACAACCAACAAGAAGGGAAATCAGTTATTAATGAGAAAAAGGTTTCAAATCTAGGTATGACATAGGTCATTACTGTTTGGCTCCCGGAGGGAACTCATGGGAGTGATCAGCTCCTAGAGGGATCATGGATCGGTTTGGATCCTTAATCTATTCTCGCATGTACACTATGGCATCCTTAAGGTAAATAAGTCTATTAAGGTCGAGGGTATAATAAGGGTTCAATAGGCGTACAACCCGACTCCTATAGTCCGTGAAAGAACCATACATGCCTTATAAGCAGTAAATAAGTATTAATGAGGAAGACAACCCTCCATTCTACACAAGTTCGCAAGGAAGTGATTGCAGGAAATGACATAGATGTTAAGGTTCATCAGCGTGGAGATTTGAAAGGTAAGTGAAGTGGAATCCACAAAGAGAACTGAGCATTACTTTAGAGATGGGGAACTCTTCCCAAACATCAAGCCAATATATTACATGCACGAGATATAATTCGACTTGGATTTGAATAAGAAAGAGGTCACTCAAGACAACGAGGTGCCAAAGATTTTTCATTTTCATAATTTCCAACACGTCTTCATTTTCCTGCATGGGGTAAAATTTTCTGGTCAATATTTTGGTATTGTGCATAATATATCCCTTTACAAATTTCAGGATCAGAGTAGCAAAAAAATGGCCCATCATTTGTAAATATCTTAAGTACAAGGACAACCACATAGAAATTATTTATATATGTCTCACAATATTTAGTGGGGTTAATGCCCTTGCTACCCAGAGCATCAATAGTCAACTAACTAGAGGCCGGATGTATAAAAGGAACCACCATTCGCAGAGAAGTAACAAGAGCCCGCCTATAGAAAAACAACTGCTGGAATGAAGAAAGAAATTTTTTGAAACACACATGTACCTGAGTGACTTTCGTGAACCTCAACAATAGTGTTCCTTGTTTATGTCCCTGTACCTACTTCTGTTTTCTTTTGTCTCCTTTACTAACAGGTATCTTAGCCTTCCCATCTTAGTAATACACAAAAAGGTAGCTACACACGGAGGACTATCAATAAGTAACATGTCACATAAAATGCACTACACGAAGAGGAGTAGTAGGATTATCGTGAAGTAACGTGTGATAGATGGCATTTGGCATCAGGCTAAAAAATTTGGATATAAATAAGTTGTCACAACATACAAAAACATTCGATATAAATAAGTTGTCATAACATACAAAATTTTTCAATATAAATAAGCTTTCACAAAATACAACATTCTTTACAACATTCTTGGACTTTGGATAAATATAACTTGTCACAATATTTCACAATGGGATGAGCGAAGCCTAAAATAAGAGGTTTCTTTCCTTTCTGCCATAAAGTTTTGTTAAAATTTTGATGAATAATGATTACCACTATAAAACTTTTGTCAAACAGTAATAAAGCAAAAAAAAATTGGTTTACAACTAAATGACTTTCCTGCCAACGATCTACTGATCGCTATAGTAATGGTGAAGGCAGGGAATAATAACACTATAGAAAACCTCTCAGTCTAAGGTATTGATAAGTTCCCTTTTTCTCTTTAACGTTTTAATAGATCTATATCAATAAAGTGAATCAAATGGAATTGCCCATTTATTTACATTTTAAAACGATTGAGCGAAACATGAACTCATATCATAAATTCATTTTGACTCTCAAGTGTATGGATTGCTTCAAAAATTCAGGTCCAAAATATCAATATGAGTCCCAACAAAAATATGAAATATCCCTCTAATTTAGTTTAATGAAATTAAAGCAAATGCTAGTGTAGTGAAATTATGGATTCATATTATATAGTTATTTATAGGAATTAATCCATGATAAGAAACACCGGCCTCAAAAGGGTATCTCGCATTATCATTTAAAAAATAGTAAGTTGATTAAATTATATATTTTTTAAAATTATTATTGTTAATTATAAATTGTTGCTGAAGAAAAAAAAAAAAATTTGGGTGGTGACCCCAATTTTTTTATGGAGGTCGTTGAATCATGAGGGATGAGAGCCCATCCATATGTTCTTTCTGGTTTCTTTATATACCATTTAGACTTGTGCAAGCTCATCGACTTGTAGCATATTTGACTCAAACCAACATTTAGAAATCATAGGATAGGGGAACAAAGGGTGGTAAACAAAATTGATAGATTTTAGTTGTGGAGGAATTGGTGAACAAGTTTATGTTTATGTGCTAGTGGATTGGTATAGGTAGAGAATGGTATAATTCTCCAAAATTACTAGAAATTAAGGGACAAACTCAAAATTCGCCCAACCCTTTCAAAATGAATGTTGAGTGGCCATAGGATGAGAGATTCAAAGAATTAGTTAATAGAAACTAAAGGCATTATGAGTATGGAAGTGGAATCCATGGAACCCAAAATTTTGTTAACAATATTAACAGAATTAAGGTGAGGAAAAAGGAATGGGTAGTGGAGAGAAGGCTTAGTGATGATGGGTAACTTCTCAATTTTGAACAGAAAGTGGGCTAAAAATTTGATCGTGTGGAGGAGGATTTTAGGGATCACCTTTGTAGGGAGGATTTGGGCAAACTGATCTCTAGGGGAAATAAGATCCTTGCCTCGAGGGAGGTTGAATGGTGTTTAGAAGGTAGAGTGATTTGGTTGAAGAACGGTTATGAAAACATAAAAGTTATCCAAACTTATGCAAAGAGTCAGGAAATGGCCAATACAATCTTGAAATTGAAGAATCACTTGGGTAGAGAAGTTACAAAATTTTTAGGTCCTAGAAGGTTTGAAGAAAAATCACTCCACAAACCTCTTTCGAGTTGTTGTAGGAGTATCCATTGTTGAAGTTGTTATGGTGGCAAATTCCATCACTAATTTTTTGGATGAGGAAGAAAACCTTTACCTTATGTAGGAGGGCACGAAAGAAGAATTAAAACTTTTTATTTCAAGTTTCCAGAAACATAAAAGTCCAAGCCTTGAAGGATGGATTGTGGAATTCTTTATAGGTCTATTTGACCTTCTAAGCAAGGATATGGTGAAGGTGGTAAATTAGCCTAAAAGAGAGGGTAGAATCCTTCCTTCCCTGAATTCGACATTCATCGCCCTCGTTCCTAAAGTCAATAATCCATATTCCTTTGAGGATTTTCACCCCATATCTCTCTCTAAATATGATTACAAAATTACTTCCCAAGTTATTGCACTCAGAATTAAGCCCATCCTTTCAAAGACAATTTCGAGTGAACAATTTGGTTTCTTGGAGTCGAGAGAAATCCATGAGGCAATACGTGTGGCTCAAGAGGGTCCCCATGACAAAAAAACTCATAAATTAATCAAAATAGAAATATCTAAGGCATATCACAGAGTCAATTGAATTTTTATATGCCTCCTTCTTACGGATGTGGGGTTAGAGGTTTCCTTTATAAATTGGATTATGAATTGTATGTTGTTTGTTTCATTTTTGGTTGTTATTAATGGAACAAAATCTCCTTTCTTCATTGCCAAATGAGGCTTTAGATGAGGTTTTCCACTATCCCCCATCCTATTTTTGTTAGTTGTCGATGGTATTAGAAGGATGTTGAAGGTTGCCAAAGAAACGGGTGATTTCAAAGGTGTAAGTGTAGCCTTAATTCCAGCTATTACACAATTACTATTTGTAGATGATATCATAATTTTTTGTTATGGATGTCTAAGGGACCTACAAAATCTCCATGGAATCCTTGAACTCTTCAGCAAGGTGACTAGGATAGTAATCAATGCCTCAAAATCCTCAATTACTATACACGACTTGGATAGATAGGAGATCAATAACATTAGAAGGTTTTTTCAATTTGAGATTTTAAATTTTGACTAGAGCCTAAAATACCTAGGATTCCAAATAAAACCTAAAAGCTACAAAATAGAAGATTGGTTTTGTCTTCTAACAAAATTGGAAAAGATGTTGTTCTATTGGAGCCACATATAGCTTTCTATAGATGGTTTCTTGCTACTTCTCAGTCATTTCTTGAGTCAATTCGTGCTTATTGGATGTCGTCGGCCTGAATATCGAAAGGATTTTGGAAAAATAAAGGATGATATGTTTTAAATCTATATGGGAAGGATCTAAGAATATTCTTTTTGTTTCCATGGGTAAAATGGTCAAATATGAAAATCCCCAAACTCCTTGGAGGATGGGATTTAAAAGACGTCATTTTATTTTCCAAGGTACTTCCAACAAAATTAGGGAGGAGATACCTCACTACATCAAGATTATGGGAAAAAGTTGTCACTCGAAAATATATATCATACTAGAGTCCCTCGATGATGGGATTCAACACCCAAATGGGCCCAGAGGAAACATATCTATAGTATAAATATCAATATTAAATTCCTTCGAATTAATCACTTTCGAGCTCGAAGCAAAGATTGGAAATGGGCATAGGGTTAGATTGGGGTATGATCCTTCGCTGAGGATCAGGGATAGAGATTTTCTTTCCCAATATCTTATTGTTCATCTACATGATGAAGGTTTTAATAGACTCAGCTAAATTGGAAACTCTATTGCAACAAATCTATGGAGACAAGGTTGGATTTCTACAGAAGCGTTACATATTCTTGAAGGGCTTCATGAGGAATGGAAGCAGTATCTAGATGCCCTATCGAGAGCTCATATCAGAATCCAATATTGTGAAGATGATCTTGTGTTCACATCCCTTCCACTTGGTATATATACTCATTTTCCTGAATGTTCTGGATGAAATGGCCAAACTAGAGTGGTGGCGGAGGGTGGTGTGGAAGGAATATTTTTCGTAGAAGGGGAACCTACTAGTTTCTGTTGCATCATGGGAGACAGATTTGCAGCATGGTTGGTTTTGCAATGAATATTCATAGTTGGACAAAGGTAGTGCCCACTCTGCAAATGGTATATTGAATCGATCAACCATACCTTCATGACATGCCCATTTACTCAACAAGTGTGGAAGTATTCCAATTCTAGACTGGCTTTACAATGTAGGTGGGAAGGTCCTACATTTTCTACCTCTTGCGCGAGATGGTTTCAAGATAGAGAAAATATAATAATCAAAGTATTTCCTCTTATAGTTGGCTAGGGCCATGGAAAATTTTACGGGCTAATATTTGTAGGTGGGCTAATTTTCCATGAGTTTTTCACAAAAACTATTCGCCAATTTCCATTTTTTATAAAAATGATTTACCCAAATTTTACAATATAAATTTATTTCACCTTTAAAATCACCAAAATTATATCGATACTATATATAAATTCATTATAGATTTGAATAATTTTACAAATATATCCATAAACATTTCATAATTTCCATATTAGTGACTAGTGAGATTCACCATTTTTTTTAAATTTTAAGATAATTTTACATCCTTAAATTTTCCCTCGTTGGGGCATCTGGCTCACCAGAAATAAGGAAAATTTCTAAGGGATCTCATTATTCCTAACGAGTATTGTAGCATAGGGATTTTCCCTCTTAAAACATTTTGCGCAAATAAAATATGTTCAAGTGGTTAGGGGTGTTCCTGAAGTTGTTCCTATTTTTTATATGCCTCGGGGTTTCTGATCTAGGTGGATATTGGTGGCCACCCACCTATTCCACTTAGACCCCCTAGTCATTTTGATCTATTTCCTTATTCATTTCAGCATTAACTATTTTTAGCATTTTTTCTTGTTCTGAACTTCGCGAGCAGTTTTGACACCCCAAACGACATTTTTTGGTGTTCGCGCAGGCATGTAGCCATAGGCAAGGGCCTGTGGAGAAACCTGCAGTAATTAGAGAGGCCTTTACAGGAAGGTATCATACACGCCAAGTAGAGATAATATGACCAAGTTAGGACCCTAGGATGTTGGTTTCCCAACTAACCCCAACGAGGCCCACAAACTCTTGGTGTTACATCTCCTAGGGTTAGGGTTTTTTTTTTTAGGGTTTTCTCATGTTTTCAAGTAATAAATAGGCACTTGAGCCTAAGTGTAACACAATTCAGAGGCATGTAGCTGCCACATCTCTTGTCAAAGATAAGCTACCATTTCCCAAGCTATCTTATTTCCATTTTGTTTCCAAGCATAGTTCAATATTTTTCTATTAATGAAATGATGTTTTCTTCTCCTACATCTCTATGTTTATGATTATATCTATAAGTTGTTGCATTCCACTTTAAGTTCAGATCAGTTTCTTCGATGGAGCATCTTGGGGGGGATGGAAAACAAGTTGGTGGGGGCTTTATTCTCAATTTGACTGAGCAACCTACCTTTCACGTAAAAATTGGTATAGGAACTGGAACAAACAACTAGGTGGAGTCATTAACATGCAAATATATAATATCCTTTTCCATTGAAAAGGGGTGTGATGGGATTCAAATTTTCGACAATCTATTGTTCATCATTAATATTCATTTAGTTAAAATTGTGGAGTGTTTTCACAGACCGAGACTTTCTTTCGCACATTTCTCTTGTAGGCATATCTATAGGAAAATGAACTAGGAACTCAATAAACTTTCTAAACTAGACTCCCTCCTAGATAGGGGACTTTGGAATATGATGCAGGAGCATCCAGCTCACCATGACCGAGTGAAGTCTCTGCAAGGTCAAAGAAAAGTTGAATTACTTTTATTAGTCTTTACGTTGGTTAAAAGAAAAGTAGGTAGGACTTTTACTTTCATTTTCTCTTACTTAGTTAAAGGTAGTTGAACAGTTAGGGTTATGTATTTTGTCTATTGTTAACAAAGTCATGATTATGCTTTTATTTTAAAAAGGAAAAAGACAAACATATTTGAAGAGAAAATATTGTCATAATATGGAATGAATGACCAGTAACAAAATAATTGTAAAGGTCTGTAACTGAAAAACAACTATATAGTTTCATTAACTGGAACAGAGAAGCTAGAAATACAATAGGACAAAATCATGGAGGGGTTCATTTTAGTACCTCTCGCACTCAAATGAAAGTAACAATAGGGAAATCATAGTTCTGTCCATCTGTATGCTTACTGTAGCTTATGTTTTCCGTTTGATGATTATTTGAATACAAAACTAGCTATATACAGATTCTTGTAAATGAATACTTTGTTATGTTTCCAGAGAGAAAGAGCCAATGAATACAACAAGATTAAAGAGAAGACATGATACAAGGGTTTGTAATTCATTGAGGCAAACAACAGAAGTAAACCAAAACTTCACACAAGCCAAACACCTATAGGCTGAGTGACATTTTCCACATTATATTTCAAGTGACAACCAAACAACATTTCAAGTAAATTTACAGGATTCGTGTAAAAATTATACATTAAACTTCAAGCAAACTGAAGGTGCATGACAACAGTTCTGGACACGGAATTCTGAGAAAACAAACAACACATGTAAACTAGGTAATTCAAAATCCACTATCATTACATTTTCCAGGAAGAATTTCTTGCCAAGTATTGCAAAGTCCAACATATTTAAATTACACAATAGAACTTTAACACCAAAACCATGTACGCTCAAACCCTGAGCTACAAACCCTAGGAGAGGGTTTCAAACAAAATATTTATACACGGCGTAGACACACAGACCCTGAATAGTAAAACCTAGATGAGGGTTTAGGAAGGAGCCACAATTACAAATGGGGAATTTTAGTTAATATATGGTGGAAGCTAGAGTTTCGATGAAAAAGAGCATCGCTCATAGTAAGCATTTGACAAACCCTTCCCACTCGAAGAACATAGTTAAAAAGACCAAGACAAAGAACTAACAAAAGTTCGAAGAGGTAGAGCCTACTAGACCAAACCAAGGCGTGTGACACCAAACCCTCCAACAACAAACCCTAACACCTGCTCAGCTGAGAATACACAGGTGTTAGCGATATATTGTCATAGTAGTGGAATTATAGAGCTGGAAAGAAAAACTAAATCATTAATAATGCCAACAGATACCTGAGGGTTCACAGTGAGGCCAAAGACCAGGGTTCCAGTGATAATGCTGACGGACTGAGGAGAACAAGGAGCAATCCAGGTCAGGAACCATAGAAGGAGGCTCATAATTTGAAAACACAGAGGGATATATTACCTGCACGTGCCAGACACAGAAGAAAGCCATTGAGCCGAGCCTGAAAGTAAATAGACATTAAGTTTCCAAACCAGACGAGAAATATCAATTCATGAGTTAACATACGGCGGCCTAAAAGCCCACGGTAGAAAGAAACTGAACACAACAGAGGTCTTACCCGGGAAACTACAGGACGAATCACAACTAGCTATGAACCAAGGAACAAGGACTAATACAGCCATAGCAGCGAGCCAACAAAGGCATAACCAGGACCTGCAGCATAGTTGCCCACAGAACCTTGTGGAACTCTAAGGAGGAAACCCTCGAGAGACAAAAACAAATGACCAAGAATACCAACGAATAAAGGGAACAAGAAAAGAGTTGAGCGGGAAGCGCAAACATCCAGGCAAGTACCTTACATTATTACGCAATTAAATGCACATAAGTTGAAATCCAGAATATCCGAATTGCTTTGTTTCCATTACCGTGTGATTAAATCAACGAAATAAACATTATCAATCATTCCCTTTACGGCAAGTGTATAAAGTGTTAGGCTGGTCCCATCAAAGTGGTATCAGGGCAAGATAAATTGATTGAAGATATGGAAAGAGGAAACGAGGCCATGGTAGAGGTTCTCGAAGGTTGGCAGAGGAAGAATTGAGAGAGCAAATATGAATTCTTGCTGCACATTTGGAGGCAATGAGGGCAGGGACAAGAAGAGACCTAGAGATAGGTGATGAGAGTGAGGAGGAACCTGAAGCAGTAGTAGATGGACCAAAAGGTGAGATTTCGAAAGTGAGATTGTTGAGATCTGTTCTAGTAGCGAGCAGTAAACCCAAGCCAGAACTTCCAACCTATGATGGAAGTCTATCTATTGAGCTTTTATTCGATTGGATCACCGATATGGATAAGTATTTTGAGTGCGAGGAAATCAGCGAAGACCATAGAGTTAGGTTCGCTGTGACGAAATTGAAGGGACACGCATCCCTATGGTGGGATAGTGTCCAGAACGAGAGGAAAATATTGAACAAGTTGCCAATTAAAACCTGGTCAAGGATGGTGGCCAAGTTAAAGGGTAGATTTCTACCAAAGGACTATCAGATTGCACTGCACAGGCAAGTGCAGAATCTGAAACATAAAGCATTGACGGTAAGGGAATATACAGAGGAGTTGTATCGAGTGAATTTGCGAGCCAGATATACAGAGGATACTGTGGAAAGAAAAGCCAGGTATGTTAATGGGTTAAGGTTAGATATTTTAGATGAAATCAGTATTTTGTCTCCGAAAAACACTGACGAAGCGTATCAGAGTGTGATGAAGGCTGAAGAGAAAATTACCAGAAGGCAGAATGCTCGGAGATGACAGGGAGCCGGTAGGGGAAAAGGCTAGTCATATGGTAGAGGGCAGACTGCTCGTAATAATGAGGAAGGTAGCAGTTCCAGACCTTTTGGATTAGTAGACAGAGGTGATAATACAAGAGGCGGTAGGTCATCCCAGCGGGGTAGAGGAAATGGCCGAGGTAGAGGGGCTAGTTATCAGTGTTATAGGTGTCATAAATGGGGGCAATGATCATTTGAGTGTCGAGAAGCAGATCGAGTTGGACAGTGGGGAGCATATCTGGCACAACCAAAGGAAGTAACGGCACCTCCCTGAGAAGCAAAAAATGCTCTAGAGACAGGGGAAGCTTTGGTGTTGCACAAGGAGTTGTTAAAACCAGTCAAGGAGGTCACCGAGCAAACACAACGAAAGGCTTTATTTAGAACAATGTGTAAGTCACAAAGTAAGTGCTGTAAATTAATTATTGACAGTAGTAGTACTAATAATTTAGTATCCACAAAGATGGTAGAAAAGCTGGAGATGAAGCGTTTGAAACATCCCAACCCTTACAAAGTTTCATGGCTACAAAAGGGCCAGCAGTTGCTGGTAGATGAACAGTGCGAGGTGGAGTTTCAAATAGGCAGATATAAGGATAAAGTTGTTTGTGACATCATGCCAATGGATGTATGTCACATACTGCTGGGCAGGTCTTGGCAGTACGATAGGAAAGTGGTACACGATGGATTGACGAATTTTTATAAATTTTTTAAGGATGGAATCAAGCATACACTTGTGCCCATCAAGGAAGAAGGGATAGCAAGGACAAGTGAACCAAGAGCATTGTTGGTTAGTGGAAAATAGTTTCTGAAACAAGTTGAGGATAGTGAGATGGGTTACGTAGTAGTAAAGAAAGCAAGGATAATGTTCTTGCATATGGAGGTATCAGATTTACCTATGGAAATCCAACAGATGTTGCAGGAGTTTACAGATATAGTGGTAGATGACTTGCCAGACAAATTACCCCCCAAAAGGAACATAAGTCATCTTATTGACTTCATACCCAGAGCCAGTTTGCCGAACAAAGCGGCATACTGAATGAGCCCCAGGGACAATGAAGAAATGATGAAGAAGGTGCAAGAATTGTTCAACAAGGGATTGATAAGGGAAAGCTTGAGCCCTTGTGGAGTCCCAATGGTTCTTTCCCCCAAGAGGGGAGGAGAATGGTGAATGTGCACCGATTCAAGGGCCATGAACAAGATCACCATTCGGTACAGGTTCCCACTACCACAGATGGATGACATGATGGATTGTTTAAGCTGGGTAGCCTTTTGCTCTAAGATACACTTGAAGAGCGGGTACCATTAGATTCGGATACGAGAGGGGGATGAATGGAAGACAACTTTTAAGATGAATGAGGGGATGTACGAATGGCTAGTCATGCCCTTTAGACTGAGCAATGCACCCAGTACATTTATGGCATTGATGAATGAGATGCTGAAGGAGTACATAACGAAATTCGTGTTGTATACCTGGAAGACATACTAATTTTTAGTAGGACAAGGGAAGAACACCTTCAACACATATGGAAAGTGCTGGAGAAATTACAACAGAATAAACTGCTAATAAACTTGAAGAAATGTACTTTTCTGTGGAAGGAATTGGTATATTTGGGCTTTGTAATAGTAGAGAATGAACTGAAGATGGATTCGGAGAAGGTGGTGGCGATAGTTAATTGGCCATCTTCGAAAAATTTATTCGAAGTACGTAGCTTTCATGGGCTAGCGAGTTTTTACAAGAAATTTATAAGGAATTTTCGTGACATTTTTTCACCAATGTTGGACACCATTAAAAAGGCCAGTCAGCCTTTTCGATGGACAGATGCAGCAGAGAGGAGTTTCCAGTTGTTAAAGAAGAAGATTATTGAGAGGCCAATCCTGAGATTGCCATATTTCAAGAATTTATTTTAGGTTCGCTGTGATGCTAGTAGGATAGCAATTGGAGCTGTACTCAGCGAGAAGGATAAGCCTGTAGCATTTTTCAGTGAAAAGCTGAATGAAAGTCGACAGAAATATTCATCATATGATAAGGAGTTCTATGCAGTTATATAGGCATTAAAACGCTGGAGGCATTATTTGTTGGGAAATGAATTTGTGTTGTTCTCAGATAATTATGCACTATAGTATGTAATGCAACAGTGCAAGCTGAACCACAAACATGCCAAATGGGTGGAGTATTTGTAGATTTTCAACTTTGTATTGAAGCACATTAACAAACAAGCCAACAAGGTGGGGGATGCACTTATTAGGACAACTTTACGTCTGCAAGAAGGTACTGTGCAAGTGTTAGGTTTTGAGCACTTAAAAGACTTATACCAGACTGATACAGATTATAAGGAGGCCTACGAGGCATGTCAAAATCTCTTGGTGAGAGATAACAGTCCATGGTTGGACTACAACGTACAAGAGAAACTATTGTTTAAAGGAGGACAGTTGTGCATACCTGACTACTCGATGAGGGAGAATATTATTCGAGAGAAGATAGTGGATGTTTGGTTAGACATTTCGGCATGGAAAAGACACTCGAGAAGCTTAGACATTTCTACTTTTGGCCAAAGATGAGGAGGGATGTGCAGCAATTTGCGACTAGATGTAAAGTGTGCCAGTTGGCGAAGGGTCATAGTCAAAACACGGGACTGTAAACACCATTACCTGTTCCACGCAGACCGTGGGATTCAACCAGCTTGGACTTTGTCTTAGGTCTACCTAAGACATAGAGAGGTTACGACTTGGTGATGGTAGTAGTGGACATATTCTAAAAAATGGCGCATTTCATCCCTTGCAGGAAAACCAGTGATGCCAGTCACATGGCCCACCTATTTTTCACAAATATTATTAGGTTACATGGGTTGCCTAAGTCCATTCTGTCAGACAGGGATGTGAAGTTTACAGGACACTTTTGGCATACCCTATGGAAGAAAATGGATACACAGCTGAGTTACAGTTTTGTTTATCATCCAAAAACAGGCAGACAAATAGAAGTTGTAAACAGGAGTTTAGGAAATCTACTACGAAGTTTGGTTGGAGAAAATTCGTGGATGTGGGATCGAATTCTGGCACAGGCAAAGTTCGCTTATAATGATTCGCCCGACCGTAGCACAGGCTTCAGCCCTTTTCAAATCCTGTACGACATGCATCCTTGCGGAGTGCATGAACTACGGGATCTTGGACTGCAAGAAAGGTGAAGTGCAGATGGAGAATATTTCGCTAACGTGATGAGGGATTTGCATGAACAGGTAAAAATCAAATTACAGGACAACAATTTAAAGTATAAATAGCAGGCATATTTGAAGAGAAGGGAAGAACAATTTAATGTGGGGGACGAAGTCCTCACGCATTTGTGCAAGGAATGCTTCCATTAAGGTACGTACAATAAATTGAAGTACAAGAAGATAGGACCTGGCAAAGTCCTTTGGAAATTTTCAACAAATGCCTATGAAATCTAGTTGCCACCCGGAATAGGAATTTCACCTATCTTTAATGTAACAGACTTGTTTCCCTACATGGCTAACCCAGAGGAGAAGGAAGAAGATGGAACCACGCGACCCACACTGAATACCCAAGATGGAGGAGAAGCTTGGAAGAGACAGATGCCTTATGTTTAACCTCCCGAGATCGAGAGTATTCTCAACATTTAGGTGGCTAACGAACTCGGCAAAAGGAATATCTAAAATACCTAGTCAAGTGGAAGAATTGTCCTATTGAGGACAGTTCATGGCTTGACACCAGGCAGATTGAACAGACAGGTTCTTCGGTCAAGAAGCTCATGGACCGGAGTCATGATTTATTTTTACCTCGGGAGCCTAATGCAGGAGCATCAACCTCACCATGACCAGGTGAAGTCTCTGCCAGGTCAAAGAAAAGTTGGATTTACTTTTATTACTCTTTACGTTGGTTGATAGAAAAGTAGGTAGGACTTTTACTTTCATTTTCTTTTACTTAGTTAAAGGTAGTTGAACAGTTAGGGTTATGTGTTTTGTTTATTGTTAACGAACTCATGATTATCCTTTTATTTTAAAAGGGAAAAAGGCAAATGTATCTGAAGAGAAAATCTTGTCATAATATGGAATGAATGACCAGTAACCAAATAACTATAAAGGTCTGTAACTTAAAAACAATTGTACAGTTTCATTAACTAGAATAGAGAAGCTATAAATGTAACAGGACAAAATCATGGAGGGGTTCAGTTCAATACCTCCCGCACTCAAATAAAAGTAACAATAGGTAAATCAAAGTTTTGTCCATCTGTATGCTTACTGTAACTTAAGTTTTCTATTTGATGATTATTTGAATACACAACTACCTATATACAGATTCTTGTAAATGAATACTTTGTTACGTTTCCGAAGAGGAAGAACCAGTGAATACAATAAGACTGAAGAGCAGACATGATACAAGGGTTTGTAATTCATTGAGGCAGACAGCGGAAGTAAACCAAAACTTCACAGAGGGCAAACACCTATAGGCCGAGTGATAGTTTCCACATTACATTTCAAGTGATAGCCAAATAACATTGCAAGTAAATTTACAGGGTTCATGTAAAATTATACATTAAACTTCAAGCAAACTGAAGGTGCATGACAATAGTTTCAACCACTGAATTCCAAGAAAACAAACAACGCATGTAAACCAGGTAATTCAAAATCCACTATCATTACATTTTCCCGCAAGAATTTCTTGCCAATTATTGCAAAGTCCAACATATTTAAATTACACAACAAAACTTTAACACTGAAACCATGTACGCTCAAACCCCAAGCTATAAACCCTAGGTGAGGGTTTCAAACATAATATTTATACATGACGTAGACACATAGACCCTAAACAGTAAAAGCTATGTGAGGGTTAGGAAGGAGCCGCAATTACAAACAGAGAATTTTAGTCAATATAAAGTTGAAACTAGAGTTCCGAAGAAACATAGCATCGCTCATAGTGAGCATTTGACAAACCCTTCCCACTCGAAGAACAGATTTAAAAAGACCAGGACGAAGAACTAACAGAAGTTCGAAGAGGTATAGCCTACGAGACAAAACCGAGGCATTTGACACCAAACCCTCCAACAACAAACCCTAACACCTGTACAGCCAAGAATACATAGGTGTTAGCAATATATTGTGATAGAAGTTGAATTATAGAGCTGGAAAGAAAAGCTAAACCATTAAGAATGCCAACAGATACGTGAGGGTTCGCAGTGAGGCCAGAGACCAATGTTATAGTGAGAGCGCCAACGGACCGAGGAGAACAAGGAGCAATCCAGGTCAGGAACTGTAGAAGGAGGCTCATAAGTTGAAAATAGAGAAGGATAGATTACCTGCATGTGCCAGAGACGAAAGAAAGCCACCGAGCTGAGCCTGAAAGTAAATAGACGTTAAGTTGCCAAACCGGACAAGAAATATCAATGCATGACTTGACATACGATGGCCTAAAATGCCACGACAGAAAGAAACCGAGCACAACAGACGTCTTACCAGGGCAGCTATAGGACGAATCACAACCAGCTATGAACCAAGGAACAAGGATCAATACAGTCATAGGAACGAGCCACTAGAAGCATAACCAAGACCTACAGCATAGCTTTCGACAGAACCTTGCAGAACTCTGAGGAGGAAACCCTCGATAGAAAAAAACAAATAACCGAGAATACCAACGAGTGAAGGGAACAAGCAAAGAGTTGAGCAGGAAGCGTAAACACCCAAGCAAGTACCTTACATTATTACACAATTAAATGCACATCAACCAAAATCCAAAATATCTTAATTGCTTTGTTGCCATTACTGTGTGATTAAACCAACCAAATAAACATTATCAATCATTCCCTTTATGACGAGTGTATAAAGTGTTGGGCTGGTCCCATCAGAATATAACTGAGTTATAGGGCCATGACAGATTAAAATTTGACCACATGATCTATATGGGTGATATTCAACTGATGTGAGACATGGCTTACACATGCCCCTTTTTTCTCTTTTTAGTCACTAGAGGTGTTATTATAGGTTTTTGGACACAGGGCTTTTTGGAGCATTGTAGCCCTATAATGTGGATTTTTCTATTCCTTTGTCTTCATAGGGGCGTATCTAATTTTGTCTCTACACGTATAGATAAATGTGTTCAATTTTTTACTTTTATATGTTTTCTGATTATATTTGTATCACTTTTTTATATTGGTATTAAAAATAGTGTTCATATGTGTTCTCATGATGGGTTTTACATAGTTTTTTTGCTTGATAGAATGGGGGAATCATCCTAAATAATACACTATCTCCTTGGTAAATATGCTAAATGTAATTTTATTTTAACATCTGAATGAAATTACGATATTTTCCTTGGAAAAAATAAAATTATAAAAGGAATTAATATATTACTTGAAGAATATTCTTAAACATGGACATTCATCTCCACTTTAGCATGGAAATTTTTAATATATAAATAGTTTCTATTACAATATCATGTGAATACCATGACTTATTAATACCACAAACCCAATATGACACATGTTGATATGACATTTTTTTAATTACTTAATTTGAGATATGTTAATTAAAGGAGCATAACAATTTTGGAGATAAATCTTAACCCTTGATATGTGTATACTACTATCAATATTCCAGCATATTCCATGGAGAATGAATCTTCACAATCGACTTAAATAAATTAAAATTTTACAATATCTATTATAAAATAAGCATACCCTATAGACATAATTAATTATATTTAACCAAAATAAATATAACATTAAATAATATAGTAACTCATGATTAATATAATTAATTAAAATTGAAAATAATTAACCATAGTTAAATATTTTTTTTTGTAAGCAGAGGAAGTTCCATACTATTCTATTAATCCAGGTTAAAACCATTACATAGTTCTTGTGGCCTCATCCCGCCCAGAGGGAAACCGGGTCTGTTGGCCATCTGAGGGTCTTGACATCCATCCATAAACCAAAAATTTTAACCCTACTGGTCCATGTTAAATAAGCCATACATCCAAGCTTACTATTACAATGTTTCCTATTCATAATAAAAACAAAAAGGCACTGGAGCTTGCATTCTACTTTAACTTAAACTATCAATTATCTTCAACAAAATTGCATCTCTCATACCCGAGTCTTCAGCTGCTATCCTCCGCTTTCTTCTTACCATTCTCTTCTTTCGTGCCCTTGTTTCTCTTCTCCATCAGTTGCTGTATTTCGTCAAGTTTCTTGTCTTGCATCATCATTGTTATCTAGATATTCTTTAACTCCCTTTTCAAGTTTGGAATCCCTTGAGATATTTCAGCCATCTCAACCGCCACTTGCTCCATATCTTTGGCTAACAACCTCTTCATGACCCAATAGACATGTAATTCCTGTTTATACAAGGTCATTCTCCCTCTTGTGTTGCCTGGGTCGGGAAGTAAATATTCCCAGTCTTCCATTTCAGAACCAGATTGAGCTTGGGTGGCCTCCTCTTCCAAATGCTGGATAATTCTCCTAATATCCTTGTTGGTGTTCTCACAGTATGCTTGCTCAGCATACTGTATTCTTTTCTCCAGGGATCTTTTATACTTCCTTGCTATAGATTCCTCCTGCCTCCCACCCGGACGTCCTCTGCTTCTGCCATATCTCCCTCGCCCTCTACCTGTTCTGCCTCTTCCCCTGCGACCACCTCTGCATCCTTTGCCTTTCACACCTGAGCTGCTTCCCCATTCCCCTTCGGCGTCCTGCCTTGCTTTCTCCTCATCTCTCTACTCCCCTCCTACCGTCTCCTCACTATCGTGTGCTTTCTCATCCTTCTGGGCTCTCTTAATCTGCTTTTCATTTCTCTCTGGGTCAGAGTTGAACATTTCGACATCGTCATCCGAGTCTGTGTATACATCCTGATATCGAAATACCTTCTCTTCTGACACGGAGTCCTTCCCCTTCCTTCCTGACCATCCACGTTCCCCAATTTCCACCTCTGTCTCTGCTCTCGTTTTTCTCTTGGTCATCATCTTGATTATTGCTTCCTTGTTACCTGTCTCACCTCTCAGTTTGCTCTTTTCCTCTCAACTTCTACCTGGTTTCTTTACCGCTTCATTCCTTACCGCATTCTCTAGAATGACTCGGATCCCTTGCCTCACCTCGGTTTTCTTACCTCCCTCGTTATCATTCCTCTGCACTTGCTCTTCATTGCCCCTCACACAACCCGCCTGCCACTTGCCTTTCGCATGATCTCCCACTGCTCCTCACCTCCTGTCTGTGTCTTCGTACCCCCAGTCATTAGCCCTTGTTTTAATTCCACCACCTTCACACGCCATAACACCCACGCCACCTTTACTCGGGATCATTCCTTTGCCTGGATCCGTCCTTTTCTCCGTCATCATGAGCCTTGCCTTATTTGCTGTGTCATGATTGCTCTCCTGGCCTACGATCATTGTCTGATACCTCATCCTGCTCACCCCGATTGGGGGAATTAACCATAGTTAAATATGAAAATCATATATAATTTAAACAAAATCTATAAAACGATAAACAACCATATTATATTATGTTTTACCATAACCATATTATATTATATTGCGTCATTCATATAAATATATAAACAAAACATCATAATATTACATCATTTCAATTACTATAACAATTATATATGGTTTTCAATTATGAAATAATTAATATATGCATAGGCATATCAATATGCCATTGAAATTAGATTAAAAAGAAACAAAGAAAAAGTAAAGATAAAAATATAAAGTATTTACTTGTTATAATTTTTTTAATAAATTAATAAGTAATTAATTATTTATAATATTTTTTGGTAGTAAAGATTTTAATGAAAAAGATCATTGAGTGGAGCAGAGGGAAAATGTGAAAATTTGAGTGGTAAATATGAAAAGTTGAGAAAAAGATTTTCTTCATAATTAGATGATAAAATGATATTAAGTCTTTCTTATTCTAAATGGAGATTGTTTTTGAGCTATGGTTATCTGTAAAAGAAGAAGGATACCTAGATAGAGGAATTGGATGTTAAAAGTGGCTGAATTCGGGTAATTTTTTTCAAAAAATCTTGTCGTAGTCATGTTTGAATCATATTTTCGATAATGGAAATGGATTCAGCACTGTCAAAAACATCGGGACAATATTGAAGCTTAAGAACTATAAACTAGATTTACAAAAATCATTACAAAATTTTATCAAAATCATGAGGATTCCTATAATTTTGTGGACAAAAACTAATTTATTTAAACTATGCCCATGTGAATTCCATACCAATAAGTCACAATACACCAAATTTTTAAGGTAAAATAATCTATTCATATAGTGTAAATTCTTGTATCAAATTTAGTAAAATAATATATTTTTATAATGAAAATTCATTTAATTTGTTATATTTATAAAATATGGTTAATAAATTATTTTGCTTACTTATGATAAATAATTTTACAAATAATTATAATGAAATCAAATTAATAAATTATATGCGCTCTTATGTTCAAGTGGTTACTTATATATTTAGTTGAATAATTAAAATCATTCACTCATAATTCAATACTAATGTAAATTATAATTAGACAGTAGTTGGATTTGGCCCAACCAATTAAACTAAAATTCCTATACAAAATGGCTATATAAACCATTGCAACAATCCACCTTGAACTCATATGCAGGGGTAAACTAGAACGCTTGCATTCATTTTCTACACTTCAATACTATGTAAAAGCTACCACATACCGTACGTTGATTTTCCCTTCAGCATTGGAGATCTGTAAAAACATTAATTAATTAATTATAAGATGCGTAAAGCCATGTTTAAGTCTCACATATACTAGCAAATCATATTGAGGCCCTACAATGCGTTTTATTTCCCCCAAAGTTATGAGTGTCGTTTACATTGGCCTCAATTCAATTATAGAAATAATCTAAATAGCCTATTTGTTAATTGTATCTGTTTATGAATCATAGTGACTACTAACTTTGTGAATACATCAAAAATAAAATTCAATCGAGTTACTAAAGCTTCATTTTTTTGGTCTAAGATTTAAAATAAAATTACAATTTATATTTCATAATAAGTTTTTATATTATGAAATAAGTAAATCATAAATTTATATATATATAATATATATATTATTAAATTTAAAAGTATTTTAATTAAAATAACTAAATATTCTAGTGCCAGGGTGATTTGTGATTTGGTTTCTGTTCCATGTCATGGGTTCATTTTAAAATAAAATATTCACTAAATAAAAGATTAATGTTGACTTTAATTAAAAAGTAAAGAGAATATGCATGTTTAGTTAGTTTTAATTAAAAGTGTTATAAAAATATTTCACTCACACCCACCTTCAATCATGAACATAAAATATTTTGATATGACATATAAAAAGAGATAAAGTAATCAGAAGTAAAAACGCTGTGACTAAGATGTTTAAAACCTTATACTAATTTACCAATGATAACTAATTTATGTAGATATCAACTTTATATAAATCTATATATAGAAGAAATATAAAATGTGTCAATACACATGTAACCTAAGTGTTATATCTATATATATATATATATATATATTATATATATATATATATATATATATATGCTTAAATCATTTGAAGTAATCTCATTATTTCATATTTTAGTTTTTCTTATATTTTTTTTTCTCAATTTGATTATTGTTATTTTATAAAAAATAAAAAATATACTATTTTTTTTCGAATTTTATATACCACAAAAATTTTCACCAAAAAAATTTAACCTTTCTAAACACAGGCTCAATCTCTACTTAAAATAAATTATAATAATATTTAAAGATAATTATAACACTCCACGTAGGATTTAGACCACATTGGAGGATATGTAGAGAAATGGGCTCTGCAGCTAACCGCGAGGGTTTTGGTTAGGGTTTCTAAAACCCTATCTCTTCTAACCTGAGGACAACCGCGCACCTGCTCTACCAGTTTACCTGTTTACCTGGCCCGGCTTTTCAGGCCCATCTGTCGTTTTCAACATGGCATCGGATATTGTCGGTGATGTTATGGAAACGGAGGAGGTTGACTATTCAGAAGACCCTCTTCAATCCCAGGATATCTTCGATCGCCCTTCGTTTTTTCTGTAGTCCGCTAGCCCAAGTCATTCTCTGTTTCCCTCATCGCATCTCTCCCCGGTGGTCACTATTCTGGTTACCTCCCCCTCCCATTCGCTTGAGGGTTCTTTGCCTCTCGAATATCTTGGCTTAGATCTACCTCCTCTGTCTCCGGGGACTCTCCGTTTCCTGTCGACTGTTATCCCCCTGTTGCCATCCTTTGATCCTCACCCTCCGTCCTCCTCGTTTCTGGCTGCTACATCTTCAGGACCGCCTCAATCATCAGGGGCTGGGCCTTTTGCTTTCCACCATTCTCCCTCGGGCTGCTTTGAGACCCCTACTGTTAGGGTCAGTTCATCGAAGGCCACTCCCCTGGAATGCTCCCCGGAGCCTCTAGCAGATCACCCATCAGCTCCGCGTTCGGGAAAGAAAAGGAATAAGTGTGTCAAAGCTAATTCCAGGGATATATCTATTCGATTTGGAGAGACATCGGCCATTGCGGAGGCAGCCAAAATGGCGAATACCATTCTCGTCGGGCATGTTCGAGGGCGCGCATATTCTGCAACTCAGCTCACCCTCTGGGTGAAGGAGATTTGGGGAGGTGTTCTCAAAGAACTTCCTGAAGTGCAAGTTCTACCCCGTGGATAGTTTTCCGTACACTTCGCAAAGGAAAATTACACAGATATGGTATTAGCTAGATATTGGCACATTGAGATGGCACCAATGCTGCTAAAAAGATGGAGCCCCCACTTTGACCCCGAACGCAAACAGATTGGGGCTGGGCCATTATGGGTTCACCTTCCTGGTCTGCCCCTCCAGTATTGGAATGAAGAAGTTTTCATGCGCATTGGAAATGCACTGGGTACTTACCTGGATCATGATCGATCCTTCGTAGAATCCAGGAACAGAACGCTAGCTCATACCTTAGTACACCTGGATACTCGTGATGGCTTGGAGGAAAAGATTACACTACACTGGGGCAGATTCACGTGGGTACAAATTCTAGACTACGAAGGAGTGTCTTTCAGATGCCGTCACTGTCACAGGGTTGGTCACATATTCAAGGATTTCCCTTTCAATAAAAAACAAGAAGAGGCCCCTGTGCCATCCACCATACCCTCGAGGCCTATATCACCATCCGCACATTGCACTCCGGTATCGGGCATCCCCACCAGCTCTCCACAACAGGCTCCTGGATCAGTACAATGCAATATTCAATCTCTAGTTACCAGAGCTCGGGCGGCCTCAGCATCTACATCCGCTCCGGGTATATCTCGCTTCCCTACTCTGTCTATTTTCTCATCTGGTGCATTTTCACTCTCTCCCTCACTGTCTGTTGCTCACTGCACATTACCCTCCTCCCCAGTTTTTTCCCCTTCCATTCCATCTACTCAAAAGGTCTCCTCGCCATCCTCTTCCCCCTCATCATCCAAGGGCACATTTCACAACTAAAATCTTCGTCCTCGCCCCCACACCATTGGATCTCACCTGAAAATTGTCAATCTGGGTATCACATCACCTAGTTTGACCCCTTTATCTACTCGAGTAAAAGAATCTGACCTTTCAAAATCCATCAGGAAAGCGGGAACCGAGGTTGCCTCTGGGCGACAATCCACCATTGTTGGGGTTCTTAGAGCAATGAACACCCCTGGAAACCTTCCTCCATGAAGTGCCTTTCTTACAGCTGCAGAGGCTTGGCTAGTGCCTCCAAGAAACTAGCCCTAAAAAGGCTAATTGACTCATCTCCTGTTGGCATCCTCCTCCTCTAGGAAACCCTTGGTCCTGCTAACTCCATCTCGGCTTCCCTATCCTCCATTACCCTGGGTTGGCAATATACAACAATGAACTCATCGGGTCGATCAGGGGGCCTTGCGATTGGTTATAACCCTGCATCTATCAGGGCACATGGGACATGGGGGGGTCCTGGATTCCTGGGTCTTGACCTCTTCTTGGCTGACCTGGGTATCAATCTCAGGGTTATTAACATATATGGTCCCTGTCAACAAAGGGAATCCTTCTGGAATCACCTCCTGAGCCTAACTATCCTCTTTGCTGAGAATACTATTACTGGGGGGATCTAAATTTCTCCCTGGGATACAGTGAATCTTGGGGTTCTTCGGCACAAATCAACTCGATCACGGGGTTTATGACCGACCTCCTGGAGCATCATGACCTGATTGATGTCCCCATTATTAAAACTCTCCCCACCTAGAGGAACAGAAGAATTGGTAAAGTTGCCTTGGCTTGCAGACTAGATAGATTCATTATGAAAGGCTCTTTGTTTCGACAGCTTCATCATTACAAGCAATGGGTGGGTTCTGGGGGAATATCAGACCACTATCCTATCTATCTGGAGATATCAGGGCTGACCAAAAAGCCAAAATCCCCCTTCAAGTTTAATCACGGTTGGTTACATGATCCCTCCTACATCAAGCTGGTCAAGGATTTCTGGACCCTCAATCCAATTGATAGATCGGACTCACTGGCAAAAGGTTTCTGCATGAACCTATCGCAGCTAAAACATCAGTCTATAGAATGGGCCAGAGAAAAAAACCAAAAGGAGAATTCAACTCTCATGCTCATAGAATCTGAAATCTCCTCCCTTACTGATGAAAGAGGACTGGGCTTCATCACTGCAGAAGACAAAGTCCACTTGGTTGAGCTTGAAAATCAGAAGCAAAAAACCTTAAGGGAGAGAGAAGAATCCATCCGTCTTCACAGTAGAGCTACATGGTTAAAAGTTGGTGATGACAACACCCGTTTCTTTCATAATTATGGTAAAGGCAGGAAGGTTAAAAACACTATATGGAGCCTCCCTATGCCAGATGGAGATGTAGCAGATACCTTCCCAAAGCTCTCTCAGTTGGGGTCTTCCCATTTCAGGAATCTATACAAGCAACCCCCGGCTTCTTCTATTGCTGATATCATCAATATTGCGGGTCATTTCCCTAGGTTTGTAAATGAGGAGGAAGTGGAGAATCTCTTCGATCCTGTTACTCCTGAAGAGCTTGAGAGCACCATAAAGTGGTTCAAGAAGGATCGAAGCCCAGGGCCGGACGGATGGACCATTGAGTTTTACATTGCCTTCTGTGAGCTGATCAGTAATGATTTACTGAGGGTTGTAGAGGAATGTCGGGCATCCGGATCTATGTACAATGCTATCAACTCTACTTTCATAGCCCTGATTCCCAAATCTAATTCTCCTTCCTCCTTTGATGATTATCGCCCCATCTCCCTCTGTAATGTGCTCTACAAGATCATTTCCAAAATCATCGCAAATCGCATCCGTCCTATTCTGTCTCGTCATATCGCTCCTCATCAATTTTCCTTCCTAGAACATCGAAATATCCATGAAGCTATTGGTGCTGCACAAGAAGCTATACATTCTATATGGACCAAGCGCCACAAAGCCATCATCCTTAAGATTGATTTAGCCAAATCTTTTGACCGGGTCAGTTGGCTCTATCTCAAGATGATCCTCATCCATCTAGGGTTCCCTCATAACTTCATCACTTGGATTATGGCTTGTATCACCACTCCCACATTCAGTGTTCTGATAAATGGTTCTGCATCCCAGGTTTTTCATTCTGAACGAGGCCTTAGACAAGGATGCCCCCTGTCTCCCCTTCTCTTTTTGATTGTCATGGATGCCCTGAGTCAACTTATCGACTCTGCTAAAAGAAATGAGGAATTTTGTGGCCTCGAGATTATGGATGATTGCTTCCTCGCCCACCTTCTCTTTGTGGATGAAGTTATGATCTTCCTTGATGGCAACATTCGTGACTCCCGGTCTTTTTCGAACATTATCACCCTTTTCTCATCTGCCACTGGTATGCTCGCAAATCACTCAAAGTCATCCATTATTCTATCTAGAACCTCCATTCATGAATCTCACCTGGCACACCAGATGTTCCCATATACCATCCATCCCTTAGACCACGGCCTTAAATATTTGGGGTTCCGGATCAACCCTGTCAGCTCAAAGATCACCGATTGGATCTAGCTTGTTGCAAAATTGGAGAAGCGACTCAACATTTGGAGCCATATATATCTCTCCAGAGCTGGTAGGCTCGTATTGGTAAAAGTTGTACTGGAGGCCACCCCAGTCTTTTGGATGGCATTAGCCTGGATCCCGCGTAGCATCTTGGCCAGGCTACAACAAACTTGCAACAGGTACCTATGGAATGGGAATCAGGAAAAGCGCATATTTTCTTCGGTTGGATGGAAGAAGATCTCCACCCCAAAAAAATGGGGAGGATGGGGTCTCAAAGATATCCCTTCTTTCGCACAAGCACTTGCGGCAAAAATGGGGTGGACCTTACTCACCGGCAACAGTCTTTGGACCAACATCTCATATCACAAATATATTTGGCCCCTTAATATTTTAGATTGGATTCGCCTCCCTACCTGGCCAAAATCTGTCATATCCTCTGTTTGGAAAGCACTTCTAAACTCTATGCCTCTCATCAGGGATAACCTGGTTTGGAAGATCAATGATGGAACTCTAGCACGTATTGGTTTGGATCCTTGGATTGGAAGTCGACGTAGACATATTCTACCTGAAGCCCTCATACGGCACCTTCACTCACAGGAGATCAAAGTTCTAGCAGACATAGCGGACCCACAAAACACTTCCATATTTGAACAACATTAGAAATCTGCTATCGAGATCAATATTCCACCTCTCTCGCATCAGGACTGGTTGGAATATATCAATGCTTTATCTGAATCGCATATGAGGATCAAACAAGGGCAGGATGAACTCTTATGGTATCACTAGGTGAACGGAGAATACACCCCAAAGTCTAGCTATCATACTCTGATATCGCACAAGGTTCCGAACATAATATACTTTCGGTGGAACTTAGTCTGGAAACTCACTGCTCCCCCCAGGTAGAAGCTTTTCTTCTGGTGTATCTTAAAAGGAGTCGTCCCTAAGGGGGAATACCTTCTGCGTCATGCTGTTTATGGACCATCCTGGTGCACCCTTTGCAAGCTATCCTCTGAATCGTGTGCTCACTTGTTCATTAACTGTTCTTCTTTATCTGCTTTATGGCAATCCATATCATCAACAATACAACACTCTGGCAAATGGGAGGGTGATGACATTACTCAAACCTGGGAAACTTGCTTTTACCACCACAGGAACTCCAAGCTACAAAACCTGCCTATCATTATATGCTGGTATCTATGGCTTGCTCGAAACCGTATGATTTTCGATGATAAACCTGCAAACTGGCCACATCTTATTGCTCTCATTGTATCAGCCTATAACGCACTTCTTGATCCGCCGCAGCCTAGAGATAGAAAACCGCGTGACCCTCCACAAATAGATCATAGCACCCCTTGGGCTTTCTTTGACGGCTCAGCCCAACAGCGGGGTTGTGGGGGAGGCTTTCTATTATACATCAATGAACAACATTTCTACAAAGCAAAACTGGGATTGGGAACTGGCACAAATAATTTTGCTGAGATTATCACTCTTCGTCATCTCTTTCATTTTTCATTGGGGCACAACTGCATGCATATTCATATATATGGAGACTCAAATATTGTCATTGACTGGTTCAACAATAATATTGTTTGCCACACACACACTCTCAGCAACATTTTGGATGATATAAATATACTGAAGGCACAATTTATTGACATCACTTGTCATCATATCTACAGGGATCACAATTGCAGTGCCGACCAACTTTCCAAGGAGGCTACGGCACTTCCCAGAGGCGAGTGGATGATCCAGGAGCAGCGAGGCACAAATTCATACCAGTACTACCATCGTCCATATATAGATGCACACTATCATAGGGCGGCCAGCCCATGAGATACATATCTGAATTTGATCCTTTTTGAAACTTTTTTTACATAGCTGATAATGCTACATACTTGATGCCCTACGTGGCAATATGTTTATATATATAACAGATATCAAGGAACATCCTGCGTGATGGTTTTTGTTTTATTTGAACAGACATGAACAGCTACATAGCTACCCACATGTGGTAGAAGAACTTACAGCATATGGAAATGCATCTACAATATGTAATTTTCAACCTTTAATGAAAGATTACGATTTTTCCAGTGGAAAAAAAAAAAACACTCCACGTAAAGTAAACTTTAAAAACTTTGAAAGCAACCCTTCGAAAGAAACGAACTTTTGAAGGTCGTTCTCTCAAAGAGCGTAGGATGGGAGGACATGAAGTACATTCAAAGTCCAACGGGACTTGTAAGTAAAAATGGACAACGAAAAAAAGTGATTATGAACTAAATTAATTATAAAGTTGAATGAACATACTGTAATTATGTGTTTTATTGGGATTAGAAAATTGTTTTGTAGGGAATATTAAGGTAATTGCACATGTATTCTTAGGACGGAGAAAAATTGTTTTATGTTATGGATTAGGATTAAATTATATTGGGTGGAATTGTAATTCAGCGAATTAGTGAGCTGAGAAAACATAATATAATTATATAATTGTGGTGAATTAGTGAATATCACCACGGATTTTTTTAGAATGGTTAAAATTATTAT
>APFE031225331.1:0-11384 GCA_000404065.3 Pinus taeda | reverse complement strand
GAAAAAAGGATCAATGGATTCCTCATCCCTCTTAAAATTCACCAAGGGTGAAATCGAGGCAGAGAACATTATCAAAATGGCGCAATGGAAGCTTATGATGGCCTACCTAAAGATCACTTCATTGGAAAGTTCATATCTAAGGGTGGAAAGAAAGATAGATGACTTGTTTGGCCATTATGCGAAGGAATGTCTGAATGGCAGGGACACATCACTTGATGATGATAACAATCATTCCAGGGACATCTTCAATGATTAGAGGAATGACAGGTAATGAAGGTCATCAAGAAAATGGTTGACTCTTCAAAGAAAGCAAGGAACCCTAGGTATGAAGAATCAAATATTGTTTCTGATAAGATAAATAATTGTTATCTTGTATTGGCCCTCTCCTTCAGATTCTTTGGGAATCTGGCTTATTGATTGTAGTGCTTCAAGGCACTCCATAAAATAGAAGGGTTCTCTCTCTCTAATTTGGTAGAGATGGAAACATTCATGGGATTATACCTGGAGCCAATGCCAACTATCCTGGAAAGGGTGTTACCCCTCAATTGAATGAGGGTAACTCAATTCATTCACATAATCTCTTTTATGTACCTGATCGCAAGAAGAACTTGGTGTCCATTTCGACAATGGAAGTCAAAGGTTTCAGGGTGGAATTTATCAATGGAAAGGCACGTGTTAGAAAATAGAATTTTAAAAAGATGCTTTTTCTCATGGGTTTAGGGTTGGCAATTTTTATCAAGTTGCAGGATGGTCCATTGGGGATCATGTCAATTGACATATCTCATCTATAACATCAGAGGTCTACTTACGGGGCTCTACCCAATGTGAGTCAGATGGTGACAGGGATGCCTGAATTCAAGAAGAGCATGAAGGTACATGTCTGAGATGTACCGAAGTAAAATCCTACAAGGGGACCATTCCCCTCATGTAGCAAGTCCACAGGTTTGGAACAACCCGAGGAGTTTGAGATTCATGATCGGGAATCTCATGTATACATGTGGAAAGAAGCCCTCTGTGGCTTGAAGAAAAACACCTCGGGCATAGTATGAGAGGATTGATAGCTGTCAAATGAAGCTGAGATTCACTAAGAGTGAAGCCAATCCAAACCATTATTTGAAGGTTGCAGATGATAGACCTCTCATATCGGCACCTTCTAAGAACAGTCTATTTTTTATAAGTGCTGACCCTCTCACTTGTAGAAGTAAGAGGGAGTTGGATTTCGGATGTGGAATGGTAAACTACAAGCCTGTGACTACCTCGAGGATCTTAACTTTGGGAATCTGGCTTATTGATTGTAGTGCTTCAAGGCACTCCATCGAATAGAAGGGTTCTCTCTCTCTAATTTGGTAGAGATGGAAACATTCGTGGGATTATACTTGGAGCTGATGCCACCTATCTCGAAAAGGGTGTTACCCCTCAATTGAATGAGGGTAACTCGATTCATTCACCGAATCTCTTTTATGTACCTAATCGCAAGAAGAACTTGGTGTCCATTTCAGCAATGGAAGTCAAAGGTTTCAGGGGGGAATTCATCAATGGAAAGGTACGTGTTAGAAAATAGAATTTTCAAAAGATGCTTTTTCTCATGGGTTCAGGGTTGGCAATTTGTATCAAGTTGCAAGATGGTCCATTGGGGATCATTTCAATTGACATATCTCATCTATAACATCGGAGGTCTACCTATGGGGCCCTACCCGACGTGAGTCAGATGGCGACAGGGATGCCTGAATTCAAGAAGGGCATAAGGTACATGTCTGAGATGTACTGAAGTAAAATCCTACAAGGGGACCATTCCCCTCATGTAGCAAGTCCACAGGTTTGGAACAACCCAAGGAATTTGAGATTCATGATCGGGAATCTCATGTATACAGGTGGAAAGAAGCCTTCTGTGGCTTGAAGCAAAACACCCCGGGCATATTATGAGAGGATTGATAGCTGTCAGATGAAGTTGAGATTCACTAAGAGTGAAGCCGATCCAAACCATTATTTGAAGGTTGTGGATGATAGACCTCTCATACCGGCACCTTCTAAGAATGATCTATTTCTGATAAGTGTTGACCCTCTCACTTGTATAATTAAGAGGGAGTTGGATTCCAGATGTGGAATGGTAAACTACAAGCCCATGACTACCTCGAGGATCTTAACTTTCAGAAGTTAGATGGATGATTCCAGACCAGATTTGGGAAATGCCTCTGAGCCTCATAAACTCATTCCAATTGATGTTCTTGGTGAACTTCCATCCGGACATATGTTTTTGCAATTAGCATGATGAGCTCATATATGGTTGAGCCTCATTGGATTGGTGCCAAGAATCTTCTGAGATATCTTTGGGGCACAATCTCTCATGGATTGAGATACACTGCCAGAAATGTGAAGTTGCATGATTATTCAAATGCTGACTGGAGCAGGCAGTGTGGAGGATTGCAAGAGCACTTCTGAGTGTTGGTTCTCTTTGGATTTTGCTTCGATATCATGGATGAGCAGGAAGCGAAAGTCGGTTGCTATAAGCACCACCAAGACCGAATACATAGCTACGAGTATGATCTCGTGTGAAGCTGCCTAGTTGTGGAAGCTCTTTAGTGAGTTGTTTGTACACATGATGAATACCACTGTGATTCTATGTGACAACCAGGGGGGATTTGATTGTTGAGGAATCCCCTATTCGATGATTGCTCCAGCAAATAGACATCAGATACTACCTTATCTGGGATATGCTAATTCGATGAGCGAGGAGGCTCCATCGCATTGAGACTGATGTACAAGTCGCAGACATTCTGTCAAAACCCTGCGAAAAGGTCAAATCTATGACTTTCCCGAACGACTTGGAATCGTTGAGAGACCTTATAAGGGTCCTGCATATTGCATGCATTGAGCTCTAAGAGCTCTAGGGGGCTTGGGGTACTTACTGGAGCAACACGCGACCATAGGGCGACTCACCCTCCCCTTGTGGTACACTGTGTACAGGGTGAATGGCTCAGCCTTCCCTGTGACACCCCGTGGCGACTGTGGAACAGGATGATTAGTTCTCCTATGGGTCGGGATGATTAGTTCTCCTGTGGCGACTATGGGACAGGATGATTCATTCTCCTGTGGACAAGATGATTAGTTCTCCTGTCGAGGCATCCTACCCATGCAGTCTGGGACTCATGGGAAGTACCTCTCATCTGATCAATGAGTAGGGAAATGGGGTTAGGGACCATAGTATTACTATCGATGGACGCATCGTTGTATCTACCGTACTCCCTATGCTAGGATGACCTCCATTGATCTAGGATCAATGAAATTAATCTAGGATTAATAAAACTGATCTGGGATCAATGAAACTAATCTGGGATCAGTATGAGTGGTTTGAGACACTCTCTTCTGATATTGATATCGGGTCAATAAAACTGACTGCAGGTCAGTAAGAGTGGTATGACACACTCTCCTCATATGAAACTGACTTCGAGTCAGTAAGAGTGGTATGACACACTCTCCTCATATGAAACTAACTTCGGGTCAGTAAGAATGGTATGAGACATTCTCAATCAATTTTTCTTCTTCATGGTTCAGCAGAGCAGAACAAAGCAGTGCAGGGCACTGATGGCAGAGATAGTACAGTCGGACAGATGGATCAGTGGATGGAGTTCTCCCTAGTTGAGAGGGAGTGTTAAAATTGGCAACTAGGGCCCAACTCCATGTGGGTCATCTTATTAATGGCAGCTGATATTTTTCTTGGATCCCTCTCATCGAGAGGTTTAGGATTGATCTAAAGATCATCTGATTCTGATAAGTATTCATAAAGTTATGAATTTATTTGTGTTATAAGACGGTTCGTCAAGGTCGACCAACAACCAAATAAACCCCACTTGTGCTCAACGTTTTAGTATAAAAAGGGGTGGCTTGCATATCATTTGCAGACACTCTTCTTGTGATCTATTCCTCTCCACTTGTCTTTGGGTTTTGGTGGGAGGAGAGATCCCAAGAGTATATGCTGGCCTAAGTCTCATGATGCCCTAGCCGCAGTAAGGAGGATTCCCTAGCAGCAGTCTGGTCGCGGTCAAAGGATGAACATCTAGACACAGTCAAAGGGAATATGCCATGCCCTAATCTGCATTCTAAGAGAGACCTTAACACTATCATGGAGGAGAGAATAAGTCTAAACGTTGACCTAAAGGGAGATGCCCTAACTGTTGTTCTATTCAAGATCAAGGCATAGTGAAAAGAGAAGGCTCTACGTAGTCAAGGAGGGAGCACTAATCTGCAGTTAAGGGTGGCCCTAATTCGCTGTTGAAGAGGCCCTTATATGCTGTCCTAAGGTGCCCTAATCCATAGTCTGTTGAAACCTTATTCACAGCTAAACAGTGATCCTATTCCGCAACAACTAGGTCCTCATATGCAGCTAAGAGGAGGTTTTATAAATAGCTAATATAGGCCCTAATCCACAATTAAGAAAGGTCCTAATATGTTGTCCAAGAGATACTTATATGCAATCCAGAAGGAGCCTTAATATGTTGTTAATGAAGGCCCTAATACGCTGCCTGAAGCAGCCCTTATCCACAGTCCTAAGGGAGCATTCATCCACTATCAATGAAGCAACAATGGTACCCCTATAACGTAGCAAGGAAATGTGTTATCACAACATTAAGATGTATGTTTGTTGTAGGTAACTGTATGATAAAGGAAGCTGATATAGACATGCCTTCAGGACTATTTGATAAGCCATAGTTATACAGTAAAGGAAAGCATTGAAGTCTACTCCTTTGTGTTGTTGCGTTAATGATGTTTATGTAACTATTTTGAGGACATTTACTTCAGAGTTGCTATGTGCTAGGCCATAGGCCTAGCATCATAGCAAGGGTTTCTTAGTGACAGCGTGGAGGGTTGTTAAATGCTACAGCTAGGCCGAGTTTGAAGAAAGGAGGACGCAGGTCCATTTGGGCAGCTTTAAGGTAAGGGAAAAAGTTGTTTTGGTTGGTTGTAGGTGACAGTTAGTGCAGCAACACGATGACAGTATGTATAGCAACATGTATAGGTACAACTGTAATGATTGCAGCATAGTGGAGGCAATATGTACAACAGCATGTATAGGTACAACTGTAATGATTGCAGCATAGTGAAGGCAATATGTACAACAGCATGTATAGGTACAACTGTAACGATTGCAGCATAGTGGAGGCAGTATGTACAACAGCATGTATATGTACAACTATAATGATTGTAGCATAGTGGAGGCAGTATGTACAACAACATGTATGGGTACAACTGTGAGTGGTGCAGCATAGTGCACCATGATGGGCACAACCATGACTGGTTGCATCTCAGTGACAAGAGCAGCTCAGTGAATGGGTGCAGCGTAGTGACAGGTGAAACATGATGACGAGGTGCAACATAGTGAGGTGCAATATGGTGATGGAGTCACCTTAGAGGATCTGTTGAAGCAGTCTTCCTTCACCTAAGTTTAGATCAACTACCTCATGTGACATCTTCTTAGAGAAGATCTCTGCTCTTATTTTGATAAGTCAAAATGTTGACTTCTGATGTATATGTACTATCTCTCTCTCTGTTGAACTATTGAAGATCATATAAGAAGAATTAACGAAGGGTTTCCCCACATTGGGGTTTGTCCCTGGATAGCACCACATCTTGTGTCCTCTTGTCTTGGCTTGTCTTTTGCGATTTATATTTATGTTCTATCTATCTATGAAAAGATATTAAGCTAACTGTGAAAATTGAAATAAATTGCTCTAACATAGAACATACCTAAATTTAACATACCCAGTTAAGGAGATATTAAATTAATTAATATTTTTAATGGAATTCCTAAGTCTAAACTTAGGAAAAATAAAATTTTAATGGGTATTAATATAAAACTAGGCTAGAAGGTTCTAAATGACATGGATCAAGCTAAATCTAATCTTAGTCGTTGATTAGAGATGTAATCTCGGCCGGTGAAGGACCAACAAGAAAAGTATAAGAAGAAGCTTGTGGATCAGTTGGAGGACACAACAGAGTGATCAGTCATTTGATTTTCTAGAGCGGGGTTTGCTAAGAGAAATTGAATCAATGAGTAGTTGCAGCAAGGGGAAGTGAGTACGAGATAGAGAAGCAAAGATAGTGCCAAGAGACCAGTGCAGAAGCAGAGAGAGGCAATCGTTGAGCCAGATGGAGCCACGCAGAGGCAGAAGGGACTGCGTAGAGGCCATAAGGGCCTGCGTCATCCACACAGAGGTTGCAGGAGTGACACAGAGGGCCGTAGAGGTTGCGTAATGCCTCAAAGGGCTGACGCAAAGGGTTTCGAGCTTACACAAAGGCCAGGTGGGCTGACGCTGGGCTTGAAATTGTTCTCGAGAGGGTTTCATGGGGTAGACTTTCCGAATATCTGCCTCTGAATAGAGAGGTATTACTGCAGGATTATTTTCTCTAAAGGGTGAGCTAGTTTGGCACCCAGTTGTACTCAGAAAGACTGCATAGTAAAATAACCCTCAGAATCATTGCACTAGTTTTCCCAAGTTGGGTTTTTCCGTGGACGAGTTTTCGAAAATTAACGGTGTCACTTGTGTGTTTGCTAATTCTTTCAACTATTGATCTGTAGATGGTTGAGACTGTATTTTGTTTATTTCAGTATTTATATGTTTAAATAACTTGTTCGTAATTAACAAGTAGGAGAAATAAACCAAAGAATACAGATAAAATTTCTAACGAGTAATACTTAGAAATTTAAACACTATAAGCCCACCACATTGCAAGATGTGATCACCAGAACTAGGAACATCCTGGATCCAATCCCTCAAACTAGATTACCTCCCAGGCCTACCTTTCCTCAGAAGGGCAAGGACACCAGACCTCCTCAAATGGAGTGGACAAGTTGGGGACAGTTGGATGATGAGACCAAGAAGGAAAATTATTATTTTATTTAAAATTGCGGCAAAAAGTGTCCTAGTAGAAAATGGGCCCCACCAATAAAATAATAGGGAAAAGGGAAAATCTAGAAACTAGTATTAATTTTCATCAATTTGTTCTTCAACAATATCCAATAGCATTCATTTTTACTTTTTCCAATGACAGTAGATCAATAGTAGATAGAACAAATAAACAAACACAAAGAAAGACAACTAAGAGACAAGAGACAAATTTTGGTCAATGACGAGGGAAAAACCCACTATCAAGAAAACCCTTGCAAATCTTCTTCAAATAGATTGTTTCAAATGTTCAGCAAAGAGAGTACATCATCCATATCCAATATCCCAACAATGTAAAATCAAATCAATGCCAAAATGATGAAGACAAGTCAAATCTAGTTCACTGTCAAATCTGCAAAAAGTCAACAACAGTTGACTTCCCTAACCAGTCTCCATCAGATCATCAACAATGTCCTTCTCAGATTTAGGTATAGAAGTACCTTCTATAATATCCATATCATCACTCTTTTCTTCAGAAGGAGGACATGGAGGGAGGTCCCTTGCTTTTTTAAGGGCAACATCTTCATCGAATGTTACATCTTTGCTAACTTCAACCTTCCTTTGACCAAAAACATATATTCTAAATGCTTTGGAATCTTCACTATATCCAATAAACATACCTTTTCTTCCTGTAGTTTCTAGCTTGTTTCTTTTGTTTTCTGACATATGGAAGTATATGGGGCAACCAAAAATCCAGAGATGACCAATATCATGTTTAACACTTGAGAATACTTCCTCGGGAATATTGTAGCCCAAAGCTTAATGAAGCAACCTATTTTGAACATATACCGTTGTGTTTGTTGCTTCATCCCAAAGGAAATTTGGTAGCTTTTGATCATGGAGCATGGCTCGGGAAACTTCTACAATGGACATGTTCTTTCTCTTAGCCACTCCGTTTTGTTCGGGAGTGTAGGGCACAATGGTCTCCTTCTTAATTCATTCCTTCTTACAAGTCTATAAATTCATTTGAGATGAATTCCCCACCGTTGTTGGACATGAATATTTTTACTTTCTTTCTTGTATGATTTTCAACAAAAGCCTTGAATTCTTTGAACATTTCAAATGCCTCATCCTTGTGCTTCAAGTAATACACATGTCTTCCTAGAGAAATCATTGAAGCAGGTGATGTAAAAAAGATGACCCCAAAGTGAATGCACGAGCATTGGACCACATATATCAAAATGAATAAGATAAAGGATGCCTTTCGTCTTGTTTTCGCTAGAGGAGAATGGTCCTCTTGTCTTCTTTCCACTTGCACACCTAGGGCATACTCCATCATGTTGAGCTTGAACATCAGGGATCCCAAAGACTAATTTCTTTAATTTTAGAAGTGCATCACACTGTAGACGGGCCAGCCTTCAGTGCCACAACTCGCTTTGATGATTTGTATTATGGACAATAGCTAGAAGAGGTCTTCCAGTGACTATAGAATCCTTCAAACTTAGATCCCAATGTGAAGGCATTTCTCCTATGAAACTAGATTCGTCCCCCAGGCTTGGCGTGTCCCGAATAGGGCGAATCAGACACGATTTGGTCAGATTCATGTCCTTCTGAACGTGTCTGATCGTGTTTGATCGAGACACGATCATGTCCCGATCAGACACGACATGTCCCGATCGGACACAACGTGTCCCGATTTTCCAATTTGAATCCCAATTTTGGCAACCTGCATCATGTTAAAAAGGGAGTCTTTGCCATTATTTTTTCCCATTGACTTATTTTGTTTGTTGTAGGTTTGTTGTGGTTGTTTGGGAGCAAAGAGCAAAGGGTGTGGGAGTATTTTCAAGGAGATTCAAGCAACAGGTAAGTGCATTTTCTCTCTAATGTTTTTGCATTTTTATTACAGTAGTTTGCATGTGCATTTCTTTTACAAATTTGTTTTTTTTGTTTTTTTTTTTATAGCATTCATGGCTCAATCAAAGGTAGTGGGGAAGGGGCAAAGGAAGGGGAAGAATGTCCCCATTGGAGATGCCCCTCCTCTCCCAATTTCATCAAGGTCAGCTGCAAGTGTTCCCTCTATTGCAAGTGGGGCTGCAACAACAGCTTCAAATGTTTAGGGGAGACATCCTCCTCAAGATAACAAATACCCCTTGTGGAAATATGTCACAAGAGAGCAAGGGCCAAGCAGCAAGGTGAAGGGAGGAAGCAATGTGAGATGGAAAATGCAACTATTGCAACACTGATTTCACGAGCACATATTTCTGTCTGAAAGCTCATTTGTTGGCTTTACCAAGTTGTGGAATTGTAGCTTGTACAAAGGTGCCTCTACCAAAGAGGAAAGAAATGGAAAGGCAATTTCACTTGGTCCAATGGACAAGATTTTTCAGAAAAAGAAACGAAAAGAGTTTGATCTCACCATTGCCTTTTTTTCTATCAAAACTTCATATCCTTTAATGTTGCATGCTCACTTCTATTTATTGAGATGTGTCGAGCTCTAACTCAAGGGGCTCCATCAGGGTATGTACCTCTTGGGTTAGAATATTAGAACCATATTGTTGACAAAAGAAAAAGAAAAAAAGAGGAGGAAAAAATGCTTGAGCCTATTAAAGCAACATGGCCAACATCTGGGGTTAGCATTGTTTCTGATGGATTGGGACAAATCCAACACAACACCCACTCATAAACTCCATTGTGTCTTCCTTGAATGGTCCAGTTTTCTTGAAAGTTGTGGATGCACTTGGACAATACAAGGATGAACAATATATGGGTGGGTCGTTTATTAAAGTTATTGAAGATGTAGGTGTTGATTCTTGTGTGCAAATCATTACAGATAATGCACTTGTTTGCAAGGTTGCTGGTATGATTGTGGAAGATAAATATCCACAATTGTTTTGGACACCTTACGTTGTCCATTCATTGAACTTAGCACTTAAATCTATTGCCTCTAATGTGCTTTGGATTGGTAGCATTATTGAGGATGCACGACATATCCACAACTTTGTACAAAATCATACAAATGCATTCACTATCTACAAGGAGTACACCAATATATCATTGTTGAATATTGCGGATACATGGTTTGCCTCTTCATTCATCATGTTGAAGAGGTTGAGGGAGGTCAAGACCGCACTTGGGGCCATGCTTATTTCAAAGTTTTTGTCTTTTTGGAGAAAGACAATTCAAGTAGCCTCTAAAAGGGTGAAGGACACAATGTTAGATGATGCTTGGTGGGATAGGGTAGATCTACTTATTCAGATCATGGACCCTATCATTTCTTTGCTTTGATTTGCAGATACAGACCAACCCATCCTAGGAAAGGTTTATGTGCGATTGGATTCCATGATTGTTCCTATGAGGAGCATTATTTTACAGAGTGAGTGCCCCACGTATAAGACATCATCAAAGGCCTTCTTCACCACCATATAGGATATTCTTGTCAGCAAATGGGACAAGAATTGCACACCTTTACATTGTTTGGCTCACTCATTGAACCCAAAATACTACAACGAGTGGTTGAATGGTGGACCTTCCTGTAGATTCCCTCCACACATGGATGGTGAAATCTCACAGGGGAGGAAAGATGCATTCAAGCGGATTTTTCAAGATAGAGCATCCCTTGATGAGGTGGAGGATTCCATTGCAAAGTTTTCCACTGGCAGTGGTCGATTTGCAATATATGATCTGATTAGAGACAGGGGGGCTAAGAAGCCCTATTCTTGGTGGGCAAGTCATGGAGCAACAAGCCCTCCTCTACAGCAGTTAACCATGAGGCTCCTCTCTTAGGTGACTTCATCCTCTTATTGCGAGAGGAAATGGAGCACATATGGGAATTTGTATAGTGTCAAGGACTATAGGCTTGAGCAGTCCAGGGCAAAGACAATGGTGTAAGTGCACCAACATTCGTCTTATTTATAGGGAGAGGGATGATTGGTTGAAGGGAAAGACAAAGATGTGGGATGTCTTTCCTAATGATATGGGTTTGGATAGCAGTGTTGAGTTGCCATTGGCCAACTTCGATCTCAATGATCTAATGCTAAAGCCTATCACATTTGATGATGGTGATACTGTAGAGGGGTCATCCTCCACACTAGCAGATGCAAAGATGACTTTCGATACAGGGGGAGAGGATGTAGCAGAGGAGAGCAGTGGTGACGATGATGATGACTACAGTGATGCTGATTTTGAAGATGACTGTGAGGATTGACGACTCATGAGTCATGAGCTACCTACTACCTTGAGGCTTGTATACTTGTAGTTGTTTTATATTTGCTATTTCTATTTTCCATTGGCATTGCACTACCTATGTAACACATTTTGATTTTGATGACTTAATGAGAAAACTACAGTATATTTATCTTACTATCTTGTCTTTCTCCTATTGGATCATTGATGAATTAAATATTTATTATGATTTATCATTTATGTCACGATTGTATTTGTATGCATAATGTTACTTTGTAAAACTTACATCTGGATGAAGATCTATGTTTGAAATCAATGACT
>APFE031225328.1:0-39706 GCA_000404065.3 Pinus taeda | reverse complement strand
AAGGAGAGATAAATCAATTGTCGCTTGAAGCTCATGAGTAGGACTAGTTATAAATGGTACTTTTATCTCTTAACCATTTCTTCTTATGCGTTAAAGTGATATTTAGTTTTCAGTTGTTTATATATTACAACGTGGATGCCTGAGTTATCATTTGGAAGTTTTGTACGGTGATAACTATTTATTTATGCTTAGTGTATGAATAGCTCATTTATGCGATAGGTTTTCACAACTGTTTCGTCTAACTTCTTATACGAAGTAGTTCATCTTTATTGAATTCTTTTCTTATAATAACTGAATGATCTTTATTACCAGTTATTGTTTGAAATCTTTTTATATTGCATAGAAGAAAGATCACACCCCGGGTTAGCATAAATTTTGATGTTTTTCTGTTTATTAGAATACAATAGCATAGCATTAGATTAGAATTAGGATAGAAGTATTCCATTTAGAGCAGAAATACCCATCTTTCTCACACACACACACTGAATTGGGAAACTGGTCCCATATCCCCAGTCGGACCCGCTATACCAAACGGATAAGGAGCTGCTAACCAAGGTCCGGACTGGGCGGGTATCCCCCTTGTTGTTGACCTGATTTTCGGGGCCTTCAACAAATCCTAATCAACCCATGGTTAGCCAATTGTTGGGAATTCCCCTCCTTCACTTTGATGATTGAGTCTATGAGTGATTGAAGCAAGAAATATAGTATGTTGAGTCTTTGGTGAGGTGGTGTTTCTACTCCAAATCTTAATTCCTCAAGGCTCCTGAAATGATATCCATAGACAACACTATATCTACCCTCACATGAGATGTATTTGATGATTTGTTAGCCTACCTCACTCCATGGGTATGGCAGACTTTCCCTCCTTACTCCATTTTTGTCCCCAGTGGGTTCTTCACCTTCTAAAAATAATTTTCTTTTTGCCACCTGACTATCTCCTTTGTCTTCTTTTCTCCATGGGATTCTTAGGGGAAGTGTGATGACGATGTTGATGAGCTCTGGGGTGAGATCTATAGGGAGGCCCCTTACTACAACAGTGGCATGGATTTTGCTATGTGGAGTGAGGGAGTGAGAAAATTATTGAGCCACCTCATCATCATACCCTCTAATTTTTTGAAAAACCCCATCTAGTTGTGTCTTGTAAATATTTCAAGCACCTGGGGGTGTTGTTGGATTCTCATAGTGTTTAAGGGCTCTCTCCTATTAAACCCTCCTATCATCTTACTAGTGAAGCTTGAGGACAAAATGAGAGGGTCGACACAATTTTTCAAATGCAGGAGCAAAACAAAGTTGATCGTTTATTTAATTTACTTCACACATTTGCTAAATTCACTCAATTTTAGAGTATCCCTGGTTCATTTACTTGCAAAGGAGGATGAAATTTTAGAGCCTACCTCTTTATACTGGTTGTAGTGGCCAATTCCCATGATATCCCTTCTGAACTCTTCTCTGCCAATCCTATAGATAGTCTCTATGTATCTTGTAGACTGTATCCTATAGGAATTCCTATGCATGATCTTGTAGGAATTCATATGCAAAAAGATGGATCTTTGCTTCTGGTGGGTGGCCTTGGTTATGAGAATGACTTGAGTGAGGGAGTTTTGAGGAGGTGAAATGCATGGAAACGATGTTTTATTTCCTCTTATGGTGATTCGGGTGAGGTGGAACGTTGGCTCCCACTACCACCTCATCATTTCCCACTCCTCGTAATTAGCTCCCACCTCGTAGATCCGTAGTTTAACTGCTTTTTGTACTCCTTTGTCTTTGAGTGGACTGTAGCCACATGTGAGAGGACACCCGGTTGTGCATGTGCTGATTGTACGAAGGTGGCCAAATTAATTGGCCACCTTTTCACTTATAAACCAACTATCTCATAACCCCTACAATTTTTTACTACATGATGCATATGAGAGAGAGAGTGGGATAAATACCCGTGGTTTCAATGATATGCTGCAATTGTCAAAGACCAGAGGTGTTGCGGTGTATATTTGCTTCATGTAATTTCTTTTCCTCCTCTTGTTTTCTGCTAATGGTTTCTTTGCTTTTGTAGGTATCTGTGGCTGAAGATATGATGTTTCTGCTATGGAGCTCCTGGATCATCCTAGTGAAGACTTGTTGCTGGTGTGATTGGAATTCTGTGGGATAGGCTGCTATAGGATTTCCTACAGGATGTCCTGTAGTTGCTTCTCCCTCATAATTCTTTAATTATTTTTCTTATTGGGGCTATGAGGATGGTGACATGGATGGAAAGAAGGAGTAGAAGTGTGGAGATCAAAGGATACTCAGGTAATGCCCTTTACTCCTCTCTGTTTCCCCTTTTCTTTTTCTTTTTTTCTTTTTTTTTTTAGGATTGGAAGAAATTGTTAAAATTGATATTTTTTGTTTTGAATGGTGAGTGTAGGGATGATGATGGTGAATGAGGTGAGGTGCTATATCATGCATAGGGTGAATTTTAAGGACCTAACAAATCCATCATGTGCCTTTAGTTCGCTTCCTCTAGGATTTCCGGGTCAACTTCCTACAAGATCATCCTTTAGGTTTTCAAGGAATCTTGTAGGAATATAAGGGATCCTATAAAAAACACAGTCTTTGCATAAATTGAAGCAATGGAGTGGAAAATGGAAAAAATGATGGAGGGATGCATGGTAAGGAGTGGAGAAGATGAATATGTGGGAGGCAAGGGTCTCCTTGGGATCCTCTTTTGTTCCTGGACTGTCTTTCTCGCCCACCTGCAAATGGAAATTTCATGACAAATACATAACTTTTTTTATTTTTTATTTTTTTGAAAAACAACTAGGCTGCCTCAGAGAGGTTTTCACCCTAGTTGTTTTCCCTGGGAGCCTCAAGGAACGTTTTCACCCAGGGATCTTCTTATTCTCTTTTTTTTCTTCTTTTTTTCTTTTTTTTTTTCCATCACTCAGTCGCCTCAAGAGGTTTTCAACCCAAATATGGGACTCAAGCACCTCATGGAGGTTTTCACCTAAGTCCTTATTCTTTTTCTCTCAGTGATTTGATGAGGGAGGAGCTGGAACTTGCTCCACCATCATCATTGTTTTATTGATATTATCAACGAACTCCTGTTTTGATAAAGGTCTCTTGTACATTTTCAATCAATGTCCATTAACAAGAAAAGGAATAGCTTCTTCATCTATGGTTCTAATTTTCACTGAACCATTATCATGGCATATTTCCACAACATAAGGTTTGATCCATCTTTTCCTTAACTTTCCCTTGAAGTTTTTATACCTAGTATCATATAACAATGCCCAATCGCCTTCCTGAAATTGCTTCTCCTTAACATTTTTATCATTCCAGATCTTCCTCTGAAGTTGAACTACCTCTGTATGTAGGAAGACCTGCATTCTGAATTCATCCAAGCCATTCAATTGGAACAATCTCTCTTTCTGTGCACTGCTAGGATCCAAATCTAGTTGGGTTGCCATCCTTAATGTGTTATATTCAAACTCAATGGACAGCAAGGCCTTCTTCCCATAGACCAGCTCATAGGGTGTGAATCCAATGGTGGTCCTCCATGTGGTGTTATAGGCCCAGGTGGCCTCAACTAGTCTTTCTGCCCAATCCTTCCTGCTAGTGCTCACCACCTTGGTTAAGATGCCCTCCACTGCTTTGTTGGTCACCTCCACTTGCCCATTAGCTTATGGATGATAGGGAGTGGAGGTCCTATGCTTGATCTTGTGATGGTTGAGAAGGTCTTCAATCATGTTGGAGGTAAACTGACTACCTTGGTCTGTGACCAGCTCTCTAGGGTACTCAAATTTGTAGAATACAGTCTCCCTTAGGAACTCAGCCACCTTCCCTTTAGCTGCTTCCTTAATTGCCATGGTTTTAGCCCACTTAGTCAAATAATCAGTGCATGCAATAATGTATTATTTTTGCTTTGAATGAGGGTCATTAGGCCCAATGAAGTCCATGCCCCACTTGTCAAATGGCTCGAAATTCACTTGAGGCTACAGAGGCATTTCATCTCTTGGAGTAGGCCTTCCCATCCTCTGGCACTTATCACACTCAATAGTGTATTTTTTCACATCCTGATGAAGAGTGGACCAATAATAGCCTGGTTGTAACACTTTGAATGTTGTCCTTTTTACTGCAAAGTGACCTCCACAAGGCCCATCATGACAGGTCAAAAGGATGTGAAAGACTTCCTCTTCCCTGACACACTTTCTCAAGGTTTGATCTCGGCCAAGTTTGAAAAGATTGCCCCCAATCCAATTGAAGGGGATGCTTATCCTGACTATCTTGCTCTTTTCTTTTGAGGGAAATTTTGGTGGGAACTGTGTTGATACCAAATAGTTTGATATATTAGCAAACCATGGAGAGAGAATTGAAATAACAAACAAATGCTTGTCTAGTAACTAGTCATCCACCATTCCTTCTTCACCTGCAGGCACATTTACCCTAGATAAAAAATTTACAATAACATTTTCCTTACTAGGCTTATCAGCAATGGTTAGATCAAACTACTACAATAAAAGTAACCATATTATAATTCTAGCATTCACATCTAGTTTGTTCATTAAATATTTGTTTGCAGCATGGTCAGTATGCAAAAATGTTTGATAGCCTATAACGTAATGCCTAAATTTGTTTAATGAATGCACAATAGCTAGGAGTTCCTTTTTGGTCACTGTATAATTTACCTAAGCCTTTGACAAGTTCTTAATGATAAAATAGATAGCATAAGGCATTTTTTCCTCTACCTGGCCTAGGGCCGCTCCTATGGCTTTATGTGAGACATCAGCATGAATATGATAGGGGAGGGCCCATTTTGGGCCTCAGAGAATTGGTGCAGTGGTTAAATTATCCTTTAAAATGTCTAAGGCCTCTTGATAGCTTTTTGACCATATAAACTCAGAATCTTTGGCCAAAAAACCAAATAAAGAAGAGGCCAATTTGATGAAGTCATTTATGAACCTTCGGTAGTATCCAGCTAACCCTAAGAAACTTCTAACATCTCTCTACTTTTGAGGAGGTGGGACCCTTTAGATGATGGCTATTTTGTTTGGGTCCACCTGTAGTCCTTGCTGAGATATTGAATGACCTAGCATGGTCCCTGCAATCATTAAGAATTCACATTTTTCAGGACTTAGAGACATGTTCATTTCAATGAATTTGTGCAGTACCTTGCCTAGGCTAGTCAGATCTTCTTGAAAATCATAGCCATAAGGTGTAAAATCATCCATATAAATTTCCACCACATCATGGACTAATTCAGTGAAAATACTCAAGATTTATCTCTAGAAAGTGGCAGGAGCATTGCATAGGCCAAAAGGAAGAACCATATAGGAAAAATTACCCCAAGGACAGATGAATGTGGTCTTATCCTAGTCTTCTGGATAGATCTGGATTTGGTTGTACCCACTGAATCCATCTAGGAAAGAGAAAAACCTTTTCCCTGCCAGGCCATCTAGCACTTGGTCAATGAAGGGTAGAGGAAAATGATCCTTCTTTGTGACTATTTTAAACTCCCTATAATCGACACAAATCCTCCACTTACCATTTTTCTTGGGAACTAACACCAAAGGGGTGACCCTCTCACTCTCAGAGATAGGGTAAATGAATCCTGCATTTAGCAGTTTTTGTAGTTCTTCTTTGACTATATCTTTAAGAGCTAGATTCATCCTCCTTTGTGGTTGTCAGACCAGCTTGCAACCTTATTTGATGTATATGTGGTGAGTACACATTGAGGGGTGTACTCCCTTCATTTCCTTGTAACTCCAAGCGAAGGCTTCTAGCTTTTCCTTTAACATGTTTCATAGCTTCTCCTCTTTGAGAGAAGAAAGAAATGGATTGATTTTCAAGGTTTTCTCTGGGCTGAATTCTATGGTTTTGACACGGAGTGGGTTGGAATTGGCCAAGCATAAGTCAATTGGATGAGTATTTTGGGATTCGTTTACTACTTCTTATAAAGGTAATGAACCACGAGTTAGACTTTGAAGTAGGTGTTCAATCAAGGCATCCTCATCTTATTGTCCTCCTACCATGGTTGCTTCCAAAGCATAAAGTTGGGTGGAAGAAACCTCATCTTCTCCTCCTCCTCCAACCATAAAGGTAAATCATGCTCTAGAGAAGGTTGAGCAGGAGGGTATAGGACTAACTTCTTGGACATGTGCCCATTATTAATGGTCATATTCCTATCTCTTCAGCTAATGTAAGCATCGGTTGTAGCCAACCATGGCCTCCCAAGGATGAGAGGATAACTAGTAAGCTTAGCCTTAGGCTAGAGAACTAGGAAATCTGCAGGGTACTCCTAGGATTCAATGGAGACCATCACATCCTGCACAATTCCCTCAGGGGTTGTTGTCAAACGGTGATCCAAATGGATCCTAGAAAACCCTCTAAGTCTCCAAAATTAAAATAATCCCAAAAGGATGAACTTTTCAAAAAGTCAGAAAACACTATCGGCAGCAAAAAACATGAAAAAATAGTGGAAAAATAGAGTATCAACAGTTTAACACTACTTTGCATGAGATCTGTCGGATCTGGCCAATCAACACTCCAGATGCGATCAGCATATTACAAATTGGCGGAGGCCATTGGGAGGCTATCGGAGACTGCCACTTTAAACAATGCGACATCAATTAGAATGGTCAACAAGGACCATCGATCAAGAGTGCAGATCGACCGCCCGGGTTGACTCGCGATATTACGTCAGAGAAACACATGGGAGTGCTTATCAATGACCTCGGGCTCATGCGATATGCGATTGCAACAAGTCACATCACAAAGTCTCATCAGAGCTACATAGAGGGGCGGGGCCATGTACATATATGCGATGCGATAAGCTGAACCCGACAAGGTTATAGGCGATATTGTATATATTTTGAGATCCATAAGAAAGGGCTTTCTCTATGTAAAGTTGTGTTTTTGTAAATAAACGAAAACCAAGGGAAACACAATTTGGGCGATGATGCCAGACCCGAAAGGGCTTATTAATGTTGTTACATATGATTTCAAGTCCGATATAAGTGGGATTTCATATTTTAATGTATTTTTAAATACAAAGGGAAATCATGATACAGGCAGGATTTTGAGAAGACCAAAGGTGGTAAGTGGTTTAGGCCGGGCTCCACCCAAGCCCATACATTGGCTGCCACGTGTCCTGGCTGAGGAGAGAGAAAACCACCCTTATCAGGCGGTTAACCCCCGTACAAAAGAGCCACCTAAAATAAACCACAGCCGTTGGATCTGGATGTCCTAAATCAACGGTGGAGATGCGATGTCGACATAAAGGTGGATCCAATAGGAGTTATTTGGTAGAATTTCACAGTTTTGAATGTATTTCTCTTTGTAAACAGAGAATGGTTATTTCAAGGATTTCAAAGGCCTGATGACCCATTCTGTTACAGAACATGTGGCCACCATCCCTGAAAGAGTTTAGCAATGATTGCTAACACTCAGAGGGGGATCTAAGTGGATAGAGGTCAGGAAGCCAGAGATCTGAAAAGGAAAAATGAATAGACAGTGCCGATTTGCTTTAAAGCCATAGATTGACAAAAAACAGAACAGGCAGTGCTAAGACAGAGAAAAGATAGAGACAGAGAATGATAGAGAGAGTTTGTGTACTGAGAGAGGCTTGAGGGGTTCAAGAAATACCCTTGATGTTGTATCTGTTGTGTGTTGAGACTCAAATTGAGCTCACACTCTTGTAAAACTCTGTTTCTAAAGACATAATACAGAGGCCACCACTGAAGGCTAAACCAGGAGATGTAGCCCAAGAGTTTTAGGTGAACTCCATAGTAAACTTGTTGTGTTTATGTGTGTTGTCTATTATGTTTCTTTAACTACTTCATTGTCTATGTATTTTGCAATCTTATCGATCCATTGCACAAAGTAACATAGGCATATCCATTCACATGAGTCTATAATACCTTAATAATTGTCTAAGATCTCATTATCAGATCAAGTGGTATTAGAGTTTTAGGTTTTCTAAGGTTAGACAAGCTTGTGCTGGATTGTTGAATGCTAACTAGGTCAAAGATCAAATTAGGAGAAGGAAAACTGGTTGAGACTAACCAAAAATAGGAAGATTCTATCCTAGGAGGAAAATGGCAGAAGAAATTCCCTCAAAATCAGACTCTCAGTTCATGGACAGTTTCATGACCATGAGAGCCATGGTAGAAGAGAAGTATCAAGAATTTAAGAAAGGTCGAGGTGAAGATACTTCAACCTCCAAACAAGACAAAGGAACAGAGGAAACTCTTCTAGATGGCCATTCTGAAGGCAAAGGGAAAGGAAAATAGCCTCCTCTATCAACACCTCCTTCTAGCCCTTTGATTAAATTAGATGTAAAATTTGATTTGTCAATATATGATGGAGAATTAAATGCAGAAAAGCTAGATAACTGGATTAGACATATTGATGTATATTGCAGAGTGTAGAAAATTGATTCAAAAAGGAGAAAGATTTAGCTAGCCAACCTTTGCCATGGAGGAAATTCCCTAGTGTGGTGGGAAGGCAGGACCCAAGCTGATTTGAAAAAGCATGGTAAAATTCTTTCTACCTGGAGTGAATTTGTTTCTACCATTAAAAAACAATTCTATCCACTATCTTATATGTAGCAAGCCATGATGAGTTGGCAAACTCTTCGCTAATTAAAGGGGCAAAGTGTACAAAGTTATACCTAGGAATTAAGAAAAAGAGCTTTAATCCTAGGAATTTCTCTATACTCACCTGAAACTTTGCTGAAGTATATAAGTGGTCTGCATAGCTATTTGAGGAAAACCATTCTCATGTTTAACCCTACTAGCATAGAAGAGGTATCCATTCAAGCTACACATCTAGAGGCTAGAGGCAAGAATGTGAACCCAGAGATTGGGGGATCATAAAAACCCACTGCAAGCAAGAACAAGGAAAAGAGGAAGCAGAAATGGAAAGAAAGGAAGGAAAACGTTGTACAAAAAGACAAACCTTCATGCACTCACTACAAGAAGGATGGGCATGATGATGAACATTATTGGTCTTTGCATCCGGAGCTGAAACCCAAGAAGTTTGATGGCAAGAAGAAGAAGACTGCTACTTTCATTCAGAAAGATTTGGGGTCAAACTCAGGTGATGAAACAACAGTCACAGCTACAGGTATAAAAGGTAAAAATTTTGAAGCATCTACTAGTAATTCTACAAAACTATGATAATGAAGAAAATGAAGGAAAAGGTATGAGATTTTCATATATACTAATTTCCAAGCATCAAATATGATACTTTATTTGATAGTGGTTCACAAGTAACTTAATTCTGAAGCAATGTAAGAAGTTGGACTTAACCACACCCCACAGAGCCTATCCATTAGGTGGGTGGTGATAAAGCAAAGCTACAAGTGAACTACACAATGTAACTTCAGTCAACATGTAAATGAGGTTGAGTTATATATAGTTCCCTTGGATATATGTGGTATTGTTTTAGGAAGTCCTTACTTGTATGATAGAAAAGCCATTTTCTATAGAGCTTAAAATAAGTATCAACTCACAAAATATGGAATAGAATATATTGTAAGAGTTCATCAACTTAAAAATAATTATACTCTCATAAACTCAGGGCAGAGGAAAAGAATTATAATTTCATGAAAGCAATTTTTACTAATGGTTGTAAAGGAAAAGAAACCCGATAAAACCAATGTATTTGAGGGTTGTGATGCTATACAGAAAGTTGATTTAGAAAAACTTGTTTCAGAATATGATATCTTATTTCAAGAACCTAAAGGTCTGCCACCCAAAAGGGACATTGTACATGATTTTCATTTGCAGCAAGATGCTCCATTGCCTAACATCGGAATGTACAGGTTATCTGCTTTAGAGAATGCAGAGATCAAGAAGCAGGTACAGGAGCTGCTTGAGAAATGGTTCATAAGACCAAGAACATCACCATGTGGATCTGTGATCGTGTTGGTGAGAAAGAAAGATGGTTCATGGAGGATGTGCATTGATTACAGAGCACTGCATAAAATAACGATCAAGAATATTTATCCTCTTCCTCGCATAGATGATCTATTAGATCAGTTTAAAGAAGTTGTTTACTTTTCCAAGTTGGAATTGCGTAGTGGCTACCATCAGGTCAGAGTTGCAGAACAAGATGCATGGAAAACTGCTTTCAAAACGAAGCAAGGGTTGTATGAATGGCTAGTTATGTCATTTGGCTTAACTAATGCTCCTGCCACTTTCATGAGAGTTATGAATGATGTACTCCGACATTTTATTGATGATTTTGTAATTGTATATTTAGATGGCATTCTTGTTTTCAGTAAAACATGGCAAGAACATTTGAAGCATGTAAAGCAGACTCTAGATGTTTTGAAAAAATAAAATCTCTATGTTAAGTTACCAAAATGTGAATTTGGCAAAACATCTTTAAATTATTTGGGTCATATAGTAGGGGGTGGTGAATTGAAGATAGATCCCTCTAAGGTTGAAGTCATTGTGCACTGGCCTAAACCCAAATCTGCTGCAAAAGTCAAGAGCTTCCTAGGAGTATCACAATATTGGAGAAAGTTTATTGCTAATTTTTCCTTGATTGCAGCTCCCTTACATGCCTTAACAAGATTAAACAAGGTGTTTCATTGGGGAGGAAAACAACAGAAAGCCTTTGACACCTTGAAAGAAAAGATTAGTACAGCACCAGTACTAGCATTGCCAAATCTTCAAAGACCATTCGAGATTGAAACAGATGCTAGTGACTATGCCATGGGAGCAGTGTTGATGCAACATGGTAAACCCATATGTTATCACTCTGAGACATTTAATTCTGCGGTAGTTAATTATCCCACATATGATAAAGAATTGTATGCATTAGTGCAGAGGGTGAAAAAGTGGAAACATTACTTAATGGGCAAAGAAACAGTTATACAGATTGATCATCAACCACTTCAATATTTACACCCACAAACTAAGTTGCAGCAATCAAGACACTATAGGTGGATGGGTTTTCTACAATAGTTTCATCTAGTCATCAGATATAAGAAAGGCATACACAATAAAGTTACACATATGTTGTCCATACCAATCATAAATGCATCTACTATACTTAAGCATAATTCAATATTGCATGAAAGCTACATTGAACAATATGCTCAAGATGTAGATTTTGAAGATGTATATGCAACTTTAAGTCATGGCAAACAAGTAGAAGAATTAGATTATCATGTTAAGGACCAACTCTTGTATCATTTGGGAAAGTTATGCATTCCTCAAACTGAAAGAGTAAACATAATCTGAGAAGCACATACTTCTCTAATATCAGGTCATTTTCGTGTAAGTAAAACAGTTGCACAACTGCAAAGATTCTGCTATTGGCCAAGAATGCATGAAACAGTTTCTAGATATATTAAAGGGTGTACCCTGTGTGCTAAAAGCAAGCCAAGCAATAGAAAATTAGGCTTGTACACTCCACTACCAGTTCCTTCTCATCCTTGGGAAAGTGTTTCCATGGACTTTGTTGGGGGATTGCCAAAATCTAGAAAAGGTCATGACTATTGATATCTTATTGTGGACAGGTTCAGCAAAATGCGTATTTTAATACCTTGTAACAAGCAGATTACAACTGAACAAACAACAAATTTGTTATTTTAGTGTGTCTGGGTGAATTTTGGGTTACCCACTTCCATAGTATCTGATCGATATTCCCGATTTGTTGGGAATTTTTGGTCAAGTCTGTGGGAGTTGATGGACACCAGACTGAAGAAGAACACAACCTTTCATCCACAAACAAATGGCCAAACATAGGTGGTCAATAGGATAGTGATCCAGTTGCTCAGAGGTTATTGCAACAAGCATCCCAAGCTTTGGGATGAACATTTATGTTATGTGCAACATGCTTACAACCGTGCTAAGCATTCTTCTACACAAAGATATCTTTTTGAGACTTGTTTTGGTTTTACACCAAGGTATCCCTTGGATTTTGTCTTTGGTAAAGACCTAACAGTTGATGGACACAGTGATGTGGAGAAAGCAACTAAATTCATTGAACATATCCAAGTTCACTAGGCAGTGCAGGAACAACTAGAAAAGAGCCAAGACAAGTACAAGGCAAGGCATGAAAAGCATTGAATTGAGCATAGCTTCCAAGTTGGTGATCAAGTCTGGTTGTACATCAGTAAAGACAGAATGCAAGGTGAAGGAAAGAAGTTGAAGCCAATAAGGTATGGGCCTTTCAAGATATTTGAGAAAATTGGTGAGAATGCTTTTTGCCTTCATTTTCCAGCTTACATGCACATCTATTCAGTGGTTAATGTAGATAACTTGAGACTATTTGAACCTTCATTGATTGAAGATCCCAAAGAGAAAAGTTAGTTTCCTTCTATTGATGATCTGTTGCCTGAATATCTCAATGAGTTGTAGGAAGATACAGTTCTGGATAGGAAGGTGAGAACTACGTGCAGAGGGCATGTTGAGTACCGCAGAATTAGACTCAAAGATTCAAAACCAAGCAGTGCAAGATGGATAGAGATTGGACAGGTGAGGAAGTTGTATCCTCACTTGAGTGATGCTTAAAAACTAACTTTTGGTGGTCCAAAAGCCTTTTCATTGGGAAGGCGTGATCCAAATGGATCCTAGAAAACCCTCTAAGTCTCCAAAATCAAAACAATCCCAAAAGGATGAACTTTTCAAAAAGCCGGAAAACACTATCGGCAACCAAAAACATGAAGAATTAGTGTAAAAATGGAGTATCAGTGGTTTAACACTACTTTGCATGAGAGTTGTCGGATCTGGCCGATCAACGGTCTAGATCTGATTGACATATCGCAAATCGGCGGAGGCCATTGGGAGGCTATCAGAGACTGCCACTTTAAACAATGCGACAATGATTAGCACGGTCAACGGGGACCATCGATCAAGCACGAAGATCGACGGCCCAAGTTGACTCGCGATATCACGTCGAAGAAACACATGGGAGCGCTTACCAACGACCTGGAGCTCATGCGATATGCAATTGTGACAAGTCGCATTGCAAATTCACATCGAAGCTACACAGAGGAGCAGGGCCATGTACATATATGCGATGCGATAAGCTAGACCCGACAAGGCTACAGGCGATATCAGATATATTTTGAGATCCGTAAGAAAGGGTTTTTTCTACGTAAAGTTGTGTTTTCATAAATAAACGAAAACCAAGGGAAACGTGATTTGGGCAATGATGCTAGACCCGAAAGGACTTATTAATGTTGTTACATATGATTTCAAGTCTAATATAAGCAGAATTTCATATTTTAATGTAATTTTAAATACAAAGGGAAATCACGATACAAGCAAGATTTCGGGAGGACCAAACGCAGTAAGTGGTTTGGGCCAGGCTCCGCTGGATCCCATACACTAGCTGCCACGTGTCCAAATTGAGGGGAGAGAAAACCACCCTTATCAGGTGGTTAACCCCCGTACGAAAGAGCCGCCCAAAATAAACCACAATCGTTGGATCTGGATCTCCCAAATCAACGGTGGAGATGCGATGTCGACATAAAGGAGGATCTGATAGGAGTTATTTGGCGGAATTTCATAGTTTTGAATGTATTTCTCTGTGTAAATAGAGAATGGTTATTTCGAGGATTTCAAAGGCCTGATGACTCATTCCGTCACAGAACAAGTGGCCACCATCCCTGAAAGCATTTAGTAATGATTTCTAATGCTCAGACGGGATCTGAGCGGATAGAGGTTGGGAAGCCAAAGAGCCGAGAAGGTGAAATGAACAAACAATGTTGATTGGATTTAAAGCCATAGATTGACAGAAAACAGAACAGGCAGTGCTGAGATAGAGAAAAGACAGAGACAGAGAGTGATAGAGAGAGTCTATGTACTCATAGAGGCTTGAGGGATTCAAGAAAAACTCTTGTTGTTGTATTTTTTGTGTGTTGAGACTCAAATTGAGCTCACACTCTTGTAAAACTCTGCTTCTGAAGACATAATAGAGAGTCCACCACTGAAGGCTAGACCAGGAGATGTAACCAAGGAGTTTTGGGTGAACTCCATATTAAACTTGTTATGTTTATGTGTGTTGTCTATTATGTTTCTTTAACTACTTCATTGTATATGTATTTCACAATCTTATCGATCCATTGCACAAAGTAACATAGGCATATCCATGCACATGAGTCTGCAATACCTTAATAATTGTCTAAGATCTCATTATCAGATCAACGGTCTACATGTTGCAGAACTGTTGTGGTCTTCCTCAATGACCCTTGGAGTTTGAGCTTGAGCATGGTGTCCTTGGTCATTACATTAATGGCATCCCTAAATTTATCAGAGTGTGTGGGACAATGGTGCCATTGATGTGCACATCTACTACAGGGCTTCCAGGGTCCAAATATTTTGGACATATTACCTGCCCCAGCATTAATTCGAGCAGATTCCTAATGACATTAATGATAGGGGCATCTCTTTTTCACCTCCTTGGATGCTTGAAGCATTTCTCCTTAATCAACTTATTGTAAATGGGAACATCTTTTATTGCTTGGAGAAGGCGGATGTTTACACATAGATTTTTCAATTCTCCTAGAAGTTTAGTCTCTTCTGGGGTAGGCTAGAGTAGTTGGGATAATCTCTCAAGAAAGGGTGGATTTACTTTAAGGTTGCTTTCCTCTCTTTCTTCCTCAACCTCCCTAAGTGAAGGGGGAGGTTGTTTATCTAGGAAAACTCTCCCAGATCTCAGGTTAATCTCCTGTATTTCCACAGCATAAGCTGGATATGATGTCTCTCCACTGTATGCTTGTTGAGCCTACCTATTGTTCGGGTTTGTATTTGGTTGGGAAGGCATCTGGGGTTGCTTGGGTGGAGCAGAGTGTAGGACTTGTGGTTGGGCAGGTGGTGGAGGCAATAGAGCTGGATCATTGTTGTATTGGGGCCTCCACCCCTGGATTGGTGTATTCCACTAAGGTTGTGGTGGAGCATAAGGTTGAAATGATTGGATGGCTGGCTAGGAATGATACTAAGATGCATAGGACCAAGGAGGGGGTGTAGACCAGGAAGGATGAGCAAGGGGTCCCCAAGAAGGTATATTTGTGCTTTGGTTGGGGTTGTAATATGCATGGGATGACCCTTGCATGCCCTAATGGTACGGTCTAGGCCTAGGAGGTCTCCTTTGGTTAATGTAGCAAAGCTACTCAGTGACCCCTTTAGCTCCTTGATATACAGCTTTGAGTCCAGGTAAAGAAGGGCACTTGTCTGTGGAGTGGTTTTCTTCACAGATCGAGCAAATTTCAATATAGTTCAATGGACATTCGTTCCTAGGATGCCTCCTGGAGCATCTAGGACAAAAGATGGCCAAGCCTCTCTATGCTTCCTCTTGCTTCCTTTTAATGTCCATGGTGTCCATTTGCAAGGAAATGGTTTGCATCATCTCACTTTTGAAATCTTCCAACATGTTTCCAATTTCACCCTTGATGGATGAGTTGGAAGATGATGTACTGGCCATAGGTTGACTACCCCTACCCTTTTTCCTAGCCACCCTAGAATGGTTTCTAAAGACAGCCTTGATATCCTCATAGGGTAATTAGTAGATATCTCCTCCTGCTAACAAGTGTAAGGTATCTAGAAGATCTTCTCTTACTCCCCTAAGTAGGACAAGCTTTAGTGACTCAGGGTCAAATGTGCACCTAGCCCTTTTGTAACTAAGTTGGAATCTTTCTTCGTAGTCTTCTAAGGATTCATCATGGCCTATGGTCATCCTCAAAATTTCTTCTTTAATATCCTCTAACCGACAGTAATCCTGATATTTGTTGTTAAAGGCCTATAGAATCTGAGCCCAAGTTGTGATGTTATTTCCAAGTAAGCCCATGAACCAGTGCAATGATGCATCCTTGAGGGTAGATGGAAATAGTTTTAACGTTTTCTCATCATATGTATAGTCATAGGTTTGGCATATAATAACAAACTCAAATAGGAAAGTTTCGTGGTCCTCTCTGGTCAGGCCATGGAAATGAGGTAGGGAGGAGGGGCTTATACTTTTCATCTTAGTGTCCCCATTGGTTTCCCTAATGGGGAAGGCACCCTCAACTCTCTCTTTATTCCCTCTGTCATTTCGGTTTTCAGCCAATGGTTCAGTAGGAATGGGTTTCTCTTCTTCTTCTTCCCCTGTAGGTTCTTCAAGTATCTCAGGTTGCTCAGCTAAAGGTTCCTCTAGTTCACAGCCACCGAAGAAAAGAAAAGGTTGGGTGTTGGATGTAGTGGGTGTATTTGGCAAAAATTTCCCTAAGTTGTCCCTATTCCTACGAGGCATGAAAGGAAATATTTCTGGGTTGGTTTTGTATTCTTTCTTTTTAAACCTAGAAAGTACTTGTAGAAATGGAATTTTTGATTGAATGAAAATCACTGACAGAATGAAAAATCTACCTGCTAAATTGAAATCCTACTTGTAGAATGGAAAGGGAAGCAAATAATGAAAAATGAAAGAAAGGAAGCAACTAGATTACTTTTGCAAAAATAAACTAACAGCAGAATACTGAAGACAAGAAATAGAAGAAAAGAAAGCAGTAATCACATTCTACTCAAACACCTCCCTGGAAACGGCACCAAAAAGTGATGAATGCTAGTATTGTAGCAAGGATGTCACAACTCCTAGGCTACCAGCTTTACTTATCAACCTGGGGCTTGTACAAACTTGGAGGTGACAGTGTTGTATGCACAAGTAAAAGTGATGGTTCTACCTGTTGTCACTGTTCAGTTGGTGAGAGACCATTGGGGTTCCAAGCCAAACTTCTATAGAGTCAGAAGAAGCTTGATTCTTTGATGGAAGAGGGGAAAATCTACTCTAAGAGAATTACTCTACTGCAGTAACGAAAAAGGCCAACATGTAATGCTAAACCACACCATACCCTAATTAACCATTTAAGAAGATATTCTAAGCAGAATGGTTAAATCAACAATAAACAAATTATACTATCTAAGTTGCACAAGTAAGAATCATCAAACCATACTAATGTGCACGAAAAAAACTAAACTAAATCTATTTTCCCTTTTTTGGTTTTTTTTTTTTTTTTTGGCAAAATCAAGTATGCAAACTAATTGTTCTTGTGGATGTGACATCTGGATGGAAGGTGTTTGAGGATGGCTAGAAGGTTTATGAAGTGGTTTCATGGTGTGGAGGGGTCTTAGGAGGCTTTTTATGACTTCCTAAAGCTTTCCCATCAATTCAGCCTCAAAACATGTCGTTTCAGGAAAACCTACAAGATGTACTAGAAACCTATAGGATGATCATGTAGGAATTGCAGGAAATCTAAAGGATACATCCGAGAGCTAATTATGAGGTATTGGAGGTGTTGGGAAGCTTGGGAAAGGTTTGTGATGAGTGAAATGGGGTGTTAGAAGGTCTAGGAGCACTCAGGAGTCAATATCTAAGATAAAAGATGGCTAGATTCGCTCAATGTATCTAGGGGAATTTAAATGAAAAATGATGAAAAACTAGTGAGGGTGATGGTGAAACAAGGGATGGATAAGGTGGGTGAAGTGGAAGGTGGTTACTGGTGATGAAGTCTGGGTCTCCTCCTGAAGTACCTACTCTGCATAAAACATGTGTGTCTTCAAAAAACTATGCAACAAGATACATTTTCATAAACTAGAAAAGCATGAATCAATTGCCTATATTATGCATGAAGAAAGTTTTGAAGGAAATGAAATAATGAGTGAGATCTTATTGCAGAAATGGACATGGAAAAAGATGACAATGAATTCTGCCTTGCAACATGAACCAAATACTGAAACCAAGATAACAAACTCCAAAGCTCATACAAGAACTAGAAGTTTGTGTTTTTGGGGTTGCTGAAGGGTCGTTTCCTCAAGTCATGGTCCCAGAGAGAGGAAGTGAGGCCGAGACACCTGCTGACAGCCTTGTGGTAATCCTTTTTCTCCTTGCTAACCTATTACTTGAAAGAAGGCACAAATGGAAGCAAACTATCACACAACCAATTTAATCTATATTGTTGTAAGGGACATACATCTACTAAGCAAATGAAAAATTAAGCTATGAATATATACTATCATACATGTACAATAAAGAGGAGCCTTGGCTGCTAGGGTTGGGCCCTAATGCAAGAGCTTTAGCCCTCTGAGTTAACTCGGTGTTGGCTCAAAACAAAACTAATTTTTATTACCAAAACAATGGATTACATCAAAAACTATGACAAGTCTTGCAGCTCGAAAGTGGAGTAGAGTTTTACAATAAAAAATCTGAATCCTACTGAGATCCTAGGCCTCTCTACTCATAGATCTGAAGTCTCCAACGACTTCCTTAAAATTAGGGGCTCGGCTCCCAAACTCGAGATAAACTGGTGCTTTGTCTTTCACTTGCTCGGCTGCCTTCTAGTCCTCATGATTTGGTTGTTTGCACTCCGAGTTGATGGACGAATATTCGAATGGAGGGGTAGTAAATGAGGAGGATTTACCTCCTATAATCCCTCTCCCTTTTCCCATTCGAGCTTTGACCTCGGTCTTTGCCAAAATCCCTTTCTTTTATCCTTTAATCCTGCATTAAATGTACATTAGACCACAAATCAAAATATCCAACTCTAACTCATCTCATAAACAAAATATAATCAAAAGTATGCAATAAGTTATGAGAATAGTTGGTTTGACTAAGCTAGGAGGTGAATTAAGGCCCATATAATTACCCAATGATGAGGCTCATCAGTCTGGAATTCAACTGATTTAGCATTGTTAGGTGTATGTCGTGCTCTCCATATAGTTTCGCAAAGATGCCAGTCTTGTTCTATATCTTCACTTCCTCTACCCGCAAACTATAGGTATCTGGTGAAAGATCCTACCATATTTATTTGAGTATGTGCCAACAACACAAATCCCTTGGTTATGGGTTGCTAAGATCATTGCAGTCCCAAATTATTAATACCGCTAATTCCCTTGTTATTTACTATATTGAAACTGGCCTTATATTTCTCGTGTACATTGTGTACTTGTATTGCTTTAGCTAATTTAATAACAAATTTCTCTAGATTATAGTAAGGCACCAGGGGAAGGTCGGGAAATACTACCTATGCCTTGGGGATATTACTGCTAACCTCTTGCGGATGTTTCTCCTTTGGCAAATAAAATTATCATGACATTACCCATTTCCTCTTCCCTATCCTCTTCGTGACTGCTCGGCACTTGTTCCTCTGATATCCTTGCCGCAACCTGTAAGGAAGGATCCTCTTTGTTATTTTCGCTCTTATCTTTTTTATCACCATTCTTATCTTGTCCTGCATCTTCTTTTACTCTCCCTTCTTCTACTAAGCTCCCTGACACTGCTCCTACATGGTGGGGTCCTATTTTTCTCTTCTTCAGAGTCTGAACCACTCTCACCTGCCACTTGTCAACTAACAACACTCTCCTCTACACCCTAACGTCTTTAGATTTCAGCAATCCTTATACATCCATTCCTTCAGTAGCATCTCTATTCCCCAACCAATAACATTCTCCCCTTAGGTCCTTCCCCCAGTATTAGGGTTTTACGTTACCATCGTTACGGTAGGTGAGGGTAGTAGTCCTTCTTCTACCATGAATATCTTAATCCACAACAACGATTCCCTCACCAACCTTCCTCTTAACCCTGACTCGAACACCATTTCCACCATTGAAAAGGATTGATAATTCTATGTGGCAAGCTCAACTATGTACCCCTCCACTGTAGTTTGTGCCCAAAAGTCAACCACCCTTGTCAGATCGTTGTTTAACTGCCGAAGAAATACAAGGTCTAAAGGAGTCCAGTTACAACAAGTTGACGTCGTTCCCTCTAATCGACTCAGCACTTTTAGCCTTCTTAACCAATTATACAAGTCTTTTGAGAACTTTCCCCAGAAGATCTTATATTGGTCACTAGCACCCTCGGCATACAAAATCTCTCTATTAACTTTGGTAATTGGTTGACCCCTTTGAGTAGCGTATTCTGTTATAAACTGATCTACCCTATTATTCCACCAATCTCTAAACTCTTTCTTAAATATCCTCGACACCATGTTCTGAACCGGTTCTTGTACCTTCGAGTCCTGGAAATGGAACCATTTTTTGGCATGAAAGTGACATCAAGGGAAGACCCTGGGTTCAAGCACCGAGGGCCAACAGTGGCTCGTTGTAGTTTAGGACAACACCAGCATTTTCTCCTTACCCAATGGGTGAGGAGTCTCACCCGTGGCGTGCCGCGACTAGAAGTAAGAAGCGTTCAGCGTGGAGTCAAGGTTATATCAACCATTAGTTTATAAGTGACTTTATGCATATACTTAGGGTAACATTATATCAATCATTACAAAGAATCGACCATATACATAGACTTGTAGCACATTTAAAATTTTAGTAGGTCCATATATCATAAGAAAATACATACATCATACAAAGAAACTAGTCCAGATCTTCATTCATCTTAGTTCAACAGGATAGCAGTACATAACACATTGGCCTTAGCCACAAATAACTACATAAAATACCCGATTACAGGATCTAACTACCTATGACAGGCTGAGCCTCTTCTCAGCCACTTGTTCAGTCTTCAATCTAGATGCTCTAAGCAATTACATCTTCCTCACTACTCATCTGTGTCTAGAAGATATTACAAACCCATCAAGCCGCAACCAACCCCTTTCTCCTTATGGCTTTCTCCTTATGTATTCCTTCTGCCGCTTGCACTGCTAGTTTCCGCTTGGTTGTTCCTTTCCTTGGCTATCCCTTATCCGCCTTGTCTACTCAGTTGCCCCTGCTTTTTGCTGACACCTCGCCACAACCATCCCACAATTGCCTCTTCTTATCTTCTGCCCCAGCTAACTTATCCGCAACCTGACTGTTGTCATCGCCACCCTTTTCCGCTTCTTTGTATCTACAAAATCTGAAAAAATATTTTAAAATCAAAATGAAGGCCCCAATAGAAATTAAATAAAAGGAAAATGGTGTAGCATATCTCCTTTGTATATACAAAATTGTAAATGTTATCAGAGGACTTAGAGAAAAGTTTTAAGAACCAAAGATTATACAAAAGGTGTTAAGTTCAGTGCCTTAAGATTCCATGTCAAAGTTTTAGCTTTTAAAGAAATGAAGAAGCTTAATAAGTTAGCAATCGATGAATTGCATGAGATTTTCATGGAATATGAAATGAGGATTAAGAAAGAGAAGCCATAAAAGTGAGAAGTGACTTTCAAAGCTTCAAAAAAGTTGAAGAACAAAGAGCATGAATCAACAATACCTTCATCATTGAATCAAATGTAAAGGAAGCACATTTTGTGAGAAAGTTCAAAAAGGGATCTGGAAAATACAAAGGTAAATACCTTTTAATTTATTTAATTGTGGGAAAGTAGGATATTTGCAACTAATTTCCAATACGCAAAGGATAGTGATGATGAAGATGACCATATCATAAAGAAAGGAAGAAAACACCATCAACACAAAAATAACCACAAACAAGAAAAGCATGAAAAGATTGATAACTTTTACAACAAAAAGAAGAGTCTCTACTCAAAAGGTGGTAGTTACTCATATGAAGAAAGTAGAGACAACAACTTCAATAGTGATAGGAAAAATCTCTAGTTATGGCAATCGAAAAAAAATATTGATGTCTTGGAAAATGAATACAGAGGGAAGGAAATGATGTACTCAGAAGAAGAGGAAAATATCAAAACAAATAGTGAAGTGGATCTTGAAGAAGAGCTCATTTGTGCCTTCATAAAAATAAAGAAGCTTAAGAAAATGAATTTGAAGCAAAAGGAGTTACTTCGAAAATATGAAGAGGATGATCATGATGCAAAAGAAAAGATGTCATAAATACTTGAAGAAATAGAGAAGATTAGTATCAGCCTAAAGATTCAACTGAAAGAGGAAAAAAGGATGGAAGAAGTGGTGAAAATCAAATTGAAGGAAAAGGAAGAAAATCGAAAGAAGCTAGAAGATGATAGTGTTTCGATAAGAAAGGAACTAGAGAAAAAAAAATGCTCAGTTCAGTAGAAGCTAAGTTTTAAAATAAGTCCAAAATTGATGACTTTCAGAACACCATTCACCATCTAGAAGTTACCAATCCAAACTGAATAATGAGGCATCTCATTTACAGACCACCAATGATGAGTTTTGAAGTTGCTCCACTTTACGCAAATAACACCTATATGTTTGAGGCATATCATGGTTTGAAGGAAGACCATGATGCCCAATTGTAGTATCTCACAAAGAAGGATGACACAATTTATTGACTACTACAAGATAAGAAGAAGGTTGTTGATGAGATTCGAGACTCAGGTGTTGATGAGATTCCAGACTCACCTATTTGCAGTAAAACCATTTATGAGACAATCTCTGAACTCTTGCAATTAAGCTTAGTGAGAAAGGTGTCAAGAGTTTGTTGAGATTAGGTTATGGTTAAACTAGCAAAAAGTGATCCCTTAAAATAAATATATTTACTACAAATATTCCATAAATATAATAATTAATAATATTATTATTAATTTCATAATATATATAAATTATATAATTCAATTAAAAAATATATATATATATCTAATTATAATTTCAAAAATTAAAAAAAATGAATGTTACATGCTAATTTGTTTTAATTTCCATTTAATCTATGCAAAATATAAATGAAAATAAAAATTAATATGAAAATTCCCACCACCGACATCGCCCTCCGCCCTTGGACACGTCATCACGTGGAATGCATGGACCTTTTTGAACATCGCAGAGAAGCAAGGTAACTTAGAAAATGTATCAGGTTAAGTTTTTTTTTTCAATTAACCCAATTAAGACCGAAGATAAGACCGAAGATAAATTAGGATGGATATAAATTATATTGTTGAATTTAAGTTTATGTGATCCATATTAAATTTATAGAAAAGATTTTTAGATGAAAATCACATTATAATAACGGTTTCAAACTAACCAATGTGATTTCATACTGGTTGTAGATAAATAAATTAAAATGTGATTTTCACAAAAAAAATCTTCTCTATAAATTATATTTTCCTTAAAACTCATGATAAAATTAGAATTTTTAGTCATGTTTTTTCCACAACAATAGCTATAACTATACATGTTATTACCAAAATATTAAAATAAAATAATAAACAAAAATTAATAATAATTATCAAAATTTAATTTAAATTTAATTGTCAAATTAATTAAAATAAAATGATAAACAAAAATAATTATTAATTACAAAATTTAAATTTAAATTTAATGCACCATCTTTTATCTCAAAAATATATTATTTTTTATTTTTATTTAATCTTAACCATCCACTTATTTTTTTAATAAGAAAATAAAATTCCTAAATACTCTATTCTAAAAGAAGCATAATTATCGATGTATTTTAAAATTTGAATATAACCAAACTATATATCATCACACGAATTAAATATTAATATATAATTGTATTAATATTTAAATAACCTCTACACAATTATATTAAGATATATAATCTAACTGGTTTTATTTAGTTTTTTTTAATATTTTAATTTTAATTTAATTCTTTTATTAGAGTAATAAATTTGAGAAAAAAAACCAGAAAACTCAAAAAATTCTCATCTCTGTGTTTTTTTTAATATTTTTTTTTTTTTTTCAACTGAAAAATCAAATTTTTTATATTGATGTGTACATTGTACATATTTTCGGTTTTTAAAGAAAAACCGTGAGCTGGAACAATAGGCAAATAACAAACTCTCAATCAACAAACCTTTCCAATAGTAGATACATATGTTCTATATGATCCAGTTGATAAGAAAGATCCTATACGCAGATAGGGCAGAGATTGGTGGATACAAAACAGAAAGTGCAAGTACATAACGTGTATATATTTTAAGAGACATATACTTCTAAAAACCAATGCACGAAACATAGTGCAGCAAAACAGTTGGATGGAGAATGCTATATCCCCAGGACTTCCATAAGGGACGTGACGCTGAGAGAGATGGATGATACAGGCCTCCTTTTGCTAGAGAAAATGGAGTCATTTCGCCATGTCCAAATGTTCCAACAAGCAATGAGAAACAGAGAGCACCTAGAGATTGTTTGAGAGCTCCACCATAAAATGCCTTCCTGTATAGAGGGAAAAACAATGTAAGGAAAATCCAAATATAAAGCTAGTTCATACCAGATGTGTAGAGTCACTTGGCATTGAAAGAATATGTGGAAGTTTGTCTCATCCGCTGCCTTGCAGAAAGTGCATTGTCTAGGTCCTTGCCAGCCCTTTTTCTGTAAAACCTCCCAAGTAAGGTTCCTATTCCAAAATATGAGCCAAGCGAAAAGAACCCTCTTGATGGGACATGCGGCTTTCCATAGAGAGGGAGGAAAAAACGGCTCCGCTGGAGAGACTGGCATAATGGACAGAGAAGCGTAAATGTCTTTGACCCGGATAGGTAAAGGCGCATGTGGCAAGCTCCATAACAAAGCGTCTTTAAACTCCAACCTTCTAATAGCCATACCCTGCAGGGCATGTCGAACGGAATCCAATAATGCGCTGACATGTGAGGGCATTGAGAGATCCACAGCTTCCCTCCAGACTGGCGTGAAGTTGACCCAAGAGCTGATAAGTTTATCCCATGTAAAGATGCCCCTCGTATGAAGAAATTCAAGCAGATCCGGATGGGGATGGTTGGACAATCCATTATGAATAAAATCATTACCTAGAAAAACATTTGCACCCGAAAATAACGACCATCGAAAGTTCCTCAAAAGGAAGGTTTTGTTTTTTCGGAAGCTGAGCCATATGGCTGATCCTCGCTTAATCCCCAGAGAGTTCCTTCTATACCAGAATTCAATGCTTTTTCCTTTGAGATATTTCCTGTTAATGAAATTGCTCCATGGGCCATTCCCATAGATACCCCGGATGTAGGATTTGCACAGAAGCGCGTTGCCCATCTTTCTCATATCTAGTATACCCCATCCTCCCGCTTTCTTTGGTATAGAAATGGAATCCAACTTGACCAGGTGAATTTTGGATTGGAAGGTTTTTCCTCCCCAAAGAAAATTTGCTGCGTATGACTTCATTTTATTTATGATTTTTGCTGGGAGGTAAAATAAATGCGCCCAGTATATGGCCAGCTGAGCCAGGACCGCCTGTATTAAGGTCAATCTTCCTGCTAATGATAAGAACCTTGACTCCCAGCTAGAGATTCTATTATAAAAACGGTCCAAAATCCATGACCAGTCGCCTGACTTATATCCCTTCGGCTTAAGAATGAAACCAAGGTATTTCATGCCTGTTTCAATAGACACTGCTTCAATTCCAAAGAGAGATGCGATACATAAAGCTGTGGCCAAATCTGATTCATTGTGAAAGAGCTTGGATTTGTCCTTATTAATACAAATACCAGATGTTGTCTGAAACCTTTCAAAGATATATAAAATACATTGCCAGGAAGCCTTTTGCAGCATGGCGAAAACGAGGATGTCGTCCACAAAGAGATTGTGGGAAAGGTAGAAATCTTTGGCAATCTTGATCGGGCAAATGTCAAGCGCTGAAGTGGCTCTGTTGAGTTGAATACTAAGAGAGTTCATGACCAAAATAAATAACAGCGGAGAGAGCGGGCAACCTTGTCGGAGACCCCGTTCAGCTGTGAAAAAAGGTGAAGGGGAGCCATTAATGATGACAGAAAAATTTATATTTTCGACACATGCCATGATCCATTCGATGCCCTTCCTTCTTAGACCAATTTTCGCCAGTAAGATCCTTAAGAGGCCCCAGTCAACACAATCATAGGCTTTTTTCAGGTCCACCTTGAGAATGGCCACCTTTTTTTTAATAGACCGGAGAGAGAAGAGGCATTCTTGGGCCATCGCCACCGCATCCCAGATGTTCCGTTCCTTTAAAAAGGCGTGTTGATCCCTGTTGATGCAGCGGTTGAAAATCGGTTTTAACCTTTCCGCAATGATCTTTGTAATAATTTTAAACATGGAATTACAGAGAGCAATCGGCCTATAGTCCTGTAAAGATGCAGAGGCGCCCTTCTTGGGAATGAGTGCAATAAGTGTTGAAGAGATAGCCGAATGAATGTTTCCAGACATACGAGATGCCTCGACCATAATCCTCTTTTTCTTTTGGAAGAAGCGAAGATAAGATTGGAATATATGAATCTCTCCTGCTCGGAAAAGAATCCACCCCTCAAATACAAAACGGTTTGCTTTTAAAAAATCGATGAGGATCCACGTTAAGGTATGATTTAAAATTAAAATACACATTAGTGAAATTATTTGAAATTGAAATATACACGGTGAAATGCCCAGATTTTTAGATTAAATTTAATCATATTTATAATTTTATTTTACTATTAAAAATATAAAAAAAAATCATATTTAATTATTTTATTATTTTATTTAAATTTTATTTATTAATTTTATGAAATTTATAACTATATAACACATTAATAAGTATAATTGAGAAACAGCCAATACATTTATATACAAATTAAACTGACCAATTAACCTACCTTAATATTATTTATTAATATTAATATTAATAAATTAGAGGGGTTATTAACCTAACTTAATAACCTTTTTAATTATCGGACAATTATGATCAGCCCTCTCTTAGCCAAGTTATATGGTAGTATTTTGGAAAAGAAGTTAAGCATATTGGCTTGAAAGTGAAGGTAAGTGGGCTAAAGGCCAAGCAGGTTTCACAAGGCATCACTCAACAATAGACCACCTCGTTACGCTTAGGATCATTGCAGAGGAATGTCGTAATGATAAATCCAATTTATTTTGTTGCTTTGTGGACTTTAGAAAGGCTTTTGATACAGTTACTAGATACAACCTTTGGAATAGATTAGAAGAGCCAAAGGTTCCTCTCGAGTTGAGACTTGCCGCTATAAGGTTATACGAGAATGTAATTGCCAAGCTAAAGAGAAATGAGGGGTGGTCGAAAGATATTAAGTGTAACATCGGAGTTAAACAAGGTTGCCCCCTCTCCCCTACCCTATTTGGCATTTATATCAATAAGCTCAAAGGCTATTTAGAGGAAGCAGGATATGATGGAACAATCTTAGCTGGGATAGTCATCATCTTTCTTCTCTATGCTGACAATATTGTTCTTTTTGGAAGGTGCCCATCTGATCTTGATAAGCAACTCAGGCTTCTTAAGGATTTCTGCTCTACCATGGGTATGACTGTTAACACTGACAAAACAAAAGTTATGATTATCAAATCCAAGAAGGACACTTACGCTAATTTTATCAAATCCAAGAAGGACACTTACACTAATTTTATGTATGACAATAATAACTTGGAGGAAGTGTATTCTTACAAGTACCTAGGAATTGATATTCATCACAAGCTCAATTGGAACCATAGCATTGAGAAAAAGATTAATGGGGGGTGGAAAGCTTATTTTGGTCATGAAAATAATTGTAAAACAACAAACCTCGTAATGTGGGATAAAAAGAAGTTCCTCTTTGAAACTTTAGTCACTCCTGTTATCTTATATGGCTGTGAGGGTTGGGGTTGCAGCATCTCCAGAGAATCATGGAGAAAGATTGAGAAATCCAGAAGTGTTTTATAACTTATAACCTAAAAATTAAAAGTAATACACCCTATCCTATTCTCCTTATAGAAGCAGGTCTTTCCCCTATTGAGAGCCTAGCTATGATTAGGTTTATGTTGTACAAGCACAAACTCAATAGCATAGACAATCATAGACTTCCTAAGCTAGCTTTAAATTCTAGCCAAAACCACCTAAGGCTCAATCGGGGGTGGCATAAAGACACAAAGGCCTGGTTAAACTATTGGGAGATCAACGAGAATGATGCATTGCAAAATATTAATAACATTAAAGATATTGAAGTTCAAAGAAAAAATGTGGTGTGAGAAAGATTTAGCGCCTAAAAGAAAATTAAGTTGTTATAAGAAGGTCATCGACCCCACCCTAGAAGATCAAAAGTATCTCTCTATTTTAACTAGCCCAAAGAAGAAAATTAATATAGCAAAGTGAGAACGAATTCTCATGAGCTCCATAGTGAAACAGGTCATTGGGCAGTTCCTAAAACACCATGAATGGAAAGAATTTGCCATATATGTGAGAATAGGAACATTGAGGATGAAAACCACTTCCTCTTAGAGTGTCCCCCATACAACCACATTAGATCTCAATTTCACAATCTTCGTTACAATACTGACCTTCCTAGCCTTTTACAATGTCAAAATTATATTGAGCTCGTAAGGCTTCTCTCCAAGTTTTTTGAGCATAGGAATAAAATCTTAAATCAAAATAAATAATTTGTTTCTTTAGGTCCAATAGACCAATGTTTGGTCTCAGCGGACGTTAACCACCATCATCATCATCATTATCTCTATTAAAAATAAAATATAATTTATATTAAAAATATTATTATATATTAAAATAATCTCTATGTATAACCATAAATGACCATATAACTATAAACATATGTTACATTTATTTTATCAAATCGCAGCGATGCTCAAATTGTCTCATCCAAAACCCTACATAACCAGAGGAGGAGCAACCACACATTATAGATCTCGAACATTGTAGAGTATGAATATGTTACTCCCATGAGTCGTTGGAAGTATCTAAGGTTTAGATAAGGGTTTGGTTGCAATAGGGTTAGAAGTATCTAGGGTTTAGATTACATAACCAAAGGAGGAGAAACCACACATTATAGATCTCGAACATTGTAGAGTATGAATATGTTATTCCCATGAGTCGTTGGAAGTATCTAGGGTTTAGATAAGGGTTTGGTTGCAACAGGGTTCCATGTTCAGAACATAGTCAATTTTGAATTTCTTCTTGTTGTGGAAATGACTTTCGTTTGTCCAAAATGACCTAAACCCTACCCTATTGCAACAGAGAATATTTGGTTTTTGTTTCACTTTTGTAACCATTAGTGGCCACCCTAAATGAAACTATGTTCAAGTGTTAAGCCACCCACTTTTCACGAATCATTTTCTAATGAATTAAAGATAGTAATGAACCAAAAAACTAAAAAATCATTTACACATTTTCTATACCATTTTTGGATCATATATTAGACAAGAATATTCTAAAATTATCTAATATTAACCATTTATAATTTATAATTTTGAAATTTCTCAAACCCACCATATTTTTAGACATAAAATTAACACAACTACATTAAAAATATTAATGTGGTTGATATAGCCAAAAACATTTTTTGTGCTTCTTTTGTATCTAGTATTGATAACTATATAATAAAAAAATAATATAAAGAAAACTATTACATAAAAAATATTTAATTATTATTATAATAATAATATTTATAATATCATTGTTATTTATATTATTATTATTTATATTAAAATTATTGATAAATACATTATAAAAATATATTATTAATTAATGATAATAAATAATAATTATAATATATTAATCAACAATGAAAAAAATATAATTGTAAATTAAAAAAGATGTTAATTAAATATTATTATATCATTTAAATAATATTGTTATTATAGATAAGATTGTAATATTAATATTATTGCTAATATCAATAAATATCATTATTAAATAATTTAATAGTATTAAGTAATTTAATATTAAATAAAATAAAATATAAAAATATTTAATTAATTAAATAATAATATTAACATCTTTTTGGGGTAGCTCAATTGGTAATGGCATTGGTAATGGCGGTGGAAACGAAGTATCACTAAATCAAAAGTCTTGGGTTCAGATCTTGTGTTATCCCCACGATCTCAGTGAGAAGTTGGACATAATGAAGATGTAGTCCTACCAAGCTTACAAAAAAAAAATATTAACACTAACATAGACACTAATAATTTAATAATATTTAACGGAACGAAATCCATCTTAATTTCAGATCTACCAAGTGCCAAGAGGGATTAATCGAGAAGGATCACTAACATAGACACTAATAATTTAATAATATTTAACAAAATCCATCTTAATTTCAAATCTACCAAGTGCCAAGAGGGATAAAGATCCTTGAAATTCTCAAAAAGTGCCAAGAAGGATTGATCAAGAAAGATCCTTGAAATGCTCATATCCCTAACACTAACATAGACACTAATAATTTAATGATATTTAATGAAACGAAATCCATCTTAATTTCAGATCTACCAAGTGCCAAGAGGGATTGATCGAGAAGGATCACTAACATAGACAGTAATAATTTAATAATATTTAACAAAATCCATCTTAATTTCAAATCTACCAAGTGCCAAGAGGGATAAATATCCTTGAAATGCTCAAAAAGTGCTAAGAAGGATTGATCCAAAAAGATCCTTAAAATGCTCAAAAAGACACTAATAATTTAATAATATTTAACAAAATCCATCTTAATTTCAAATCTACCTAGTGCCAAGAGGGATAAAGATCCTTGAAATGCTCAAAAAATGCCAAGAAAGAATATCCAAAAAGATCCTTAAAATGCTCAAAATTTTACAATCTCAAATACTCATGAAACTAGCACCAAAGTTGAACAACTCAAGTGGCAGTTTCCTAGCAAAACACATAGCAGTCAACACACAACTCAAAATCAACCAGGTCAGAGTTCAAACTCCAAGGTCAGGCTCAAACCCATGACCTTCGAAGGCACATCAACATTACCATTAAACCACAAATTTGTTTCATATAAAAATGGCACAAACATTTATATAGGGTTTATACTAGCATTTGCACCTTATGTTGCAAAGGAAATGCCGTAAGACATAGAGTGGGGAAGAATAGCATAGAGTGGGGAAGAATAGGGACATGTGAATAGACATTGTTGAAAACAATGGTGGATGATAATGAGTTACAATTGCAATAGTTAGTTATGTGTATTCTGAAAATGGATATTTTGTAAATAATAATAGTTTGTGGAAGAATAGCAACATGTGAATGGAGATTGTTGAAAGAAAGGGTGGATGATAATGAGTTAGAGTTGAAAGTATTACTTATGTGTATTTTGAATATGGATATTTTGTAAATAATAGTAGCGTGTGGAAAAAAAACGACATATGAATGGACATTGTTGAAAGCTAGGGTGGATGATAATGAGTTATACTTGAACTAATTAGTTATGTGTATTCGAACATGGCTATTTGGTAAATAATAGTAATGTCTTGTAGAGGTTATCCATTATCCATGTTGTAGTTTTTGTTTATGTGAACATGTGTTGTTTTTTTTTTTTTTTTTTTTTTTTTTTTTTTTTTTTTTTTTTTTTTTTTTTTTTTTTTTTTTTTTTTTTCGTGTCTTCCGAGATGTAATTTTTCCATATGCTACCTATCTATGGTGTTATTATAAAATACTATTATATTGTAATGGAAGAGGTGAAAGAAACGATACGACATTGTGAACAACATCATGGTTGTCATTCTATATTTAAAAATGCATAAAAATTTGTTGGAGCCATGATGATAATAATAAAAATTCCCGCATGATTTTGAAAAAATTTAGCTAAATTTTTTGAAAATGTGGATTATAGTTGTCACATTTTAGAATTTTGAGTGCCTTAATTTTGCACAGAAAATGATAGAAATTACAGCATGATTTTGAAAAAATCCAGCTAATTTTTTTTTAAATGTCAATTACAGCAGCCAAGCTTCACTATTTTTGGTGCCCAGGCATTCATGATGGATGCTAAATCAATTTCCGCCATCCAAAAAAAATTTAAACACTCCCACAATCAAATTTTGGAATTTTTCGTCCAAACAAAATTGTGACTTCTTTAGATAAGACTCGAAAAAAATGGTCTACCTTTGTGTGGGAAACATGATTGAACATCAAAGTTTCAATTAAAATAACACCATGAGAGTCTCAGAACTTGTGCCTCCATTTATAAGCTATATTAACTAAGCCATTTCTTATTCTTGGGACCCTTTTTCTGGAATGAACCTTCTGCTTATGGTGGGCCGATTAGGCATGTATCTGGTGTAAGGGTATTTCCCAAAAATAACTGCAGCATGAAGAGCCGAGGCCACCCATATGATTGTTGTTATTTGCTTTTCAACTTCTTCCACGCTCTCCATGTTGTACCACCATGTCTCGTCCTTCTTTTCTCCGTGACCAACATTTATGATTTCGTTCCACCATGCTTGCAGCTTTGTATCGGATTTCACTGCATCATCATTCTGGTAGTACAAGGACAGGTACTCCTTAACCCATGAAACTATTGCCAACCATATCTCCAATCCATCCACGGTGTAAGGGTAGTGTTCGATCATCAGCTTGAGCCCGTAGGGCATTGATGAGTCCACCACTACCATACCCCTGTCAAGTTGTAGCCACATTCAGGTAAAAATGTTAATCAAAATTCAGATAGTTGACACAAAGACGAGGCTCAGATTTTAATCAGTATTAATTACTGTTTAGAAAACAAAGAGCACTAATCAGCACAGCATCATACCAGAGTTTGAATTCCATACATAAAACATTACAGTAAAGAACATAACTGACTGAAAGGAAAAATCTGTATACAGAGAGATACAATATAATTGTAAGGAGATCGTCCATATTTATAATAAAGTGGGAGAAGCCCAACATTGAAAACTGGTCGTGGTCGTTGGACAGTTCACCGACCAAGTAATGATAGGTCAAATGTGCACAGTAATTTGATCACTGACCTAAATAAATTTTAGTCTTTAACTCCATGGTGTATGTACAACAACAATTATGATTACCTTTTCATGAGATCTGCAGGTAACCCTTGTTCGTCAAGCCTCCATTGCCTGTACACTACCGAAGAAATCTCCAAGGCATACTTTCCAGTTAACACTATTCTTTCAAGAATGCCTCTTCCATTTATAAGAATCTGGCGAGCCACAACATTGATGTTGATTGTGTCCTAGAAATGAGGGCTCAATAGCTTGTGAACGTGATGCATCACACTCAACTGTTTGTTAGTAGCAATAATAAATGGTTCCGTAACTGCATGAGCCTTGAGCCTGAAAGAATCTGACCATTACACTCTTAGTCTGGACTATATATAGAATGATATTGTAAATATCAAACAAATTCTGCAGGTATTCTATTAGTTGTGGCTATTTGGGTTTTATCGGTGTCTGATAAGCTGATGGTAACCAGAATCATTAATGGTCACGTACGCTTTAGCCAGCTACCATAGAGCTCCTTTTGCGCCTTCCTCTGCTGGAGTAAACACCTTCCCAACACTTGCCCGATCTTCTGAAGGGGGTAGGCTCAACTCGATTGCAACTGGCCTTAATGTGCCATCCTTCTTTAGGAAGAGAATTGAACGAGAAGCATATGTCTTGGTGATAGATAGAGCATTTATTCGATCCAGATGCCAGAATGAAGAGTCTGTTGTCCCAGAGAGCCTGAAAATATCATATCCATCTATGAATACATGAATCTATAAAATAAATTCCCATCTGAAGCCCTGAGTAGGCTAAGAGTGAGACTTTTTGCCTCTACATAAGAGTTCATTAGATAATGTGTTCTACAAACCCCTCTCACATACTCAACTGCATGATTGCCCTATTCAAGAAGCCAGCTATTCCAATAAGCATGTGAATGAAAATCACCTATACAATTTACAAATTACAACAACAACCAACCAACAAAAAAAAAAATGTACTCAGCAGACTAAGGCAACAAACTGGTAAAGTAATAATCCTCAAAAGGGCCAATAATCCTCAAACTAAGCATGTTACCAATAAAACTGTTGGCTAAACCTATAAAAAATCTTAATCATCCTCTTATACCTGCCTTCTTAGTATTAGGCTTTTACCAATAGGTGTGTGATTAAGTTGTTTCTCATATTTTATCAGCTACCAGGTTTGACAGAAAAGAAGTGCAAATTTCCTGCCTCCACTATCTAACATATCTGCTAATTTCTGAATCATTCAAAACTTGAACAGGGCCAATGTATTGAAATAACACCATGAGAGTCTAAGAACTTGTGCCTCCATTTATAAGCTATCTTAACTAAGCCATTTCTTATTCTTGGGACCCTTTTTCTGGAATGAATCTTCTCCTTATGGTGGGTCGACTAGGCATGTATCTGACGTAAGGGTATTGCCCAAAATTAACTGCAGCATGAAGAGCTGAGGCCACCCATATGATTGCTGTTATTTCCTTTTCAACTTCTTCCACACTCTCCATGCTGTACCACCATGTCTCGTCCTTCTTGTCTCCATGACCAACATTTCTGATTTCGTTCCACCATGCTTGCAGCTCTGTATTGGATTTCACTGCATCATCATTCTAGTAGTACAAGGACAGGTACTCCTTAACCCATGAGACTATTGCCAACCATATCTCCAATCCATTCACAGCGTAAGTGTAGTCTTTGATCATCAGCTTCAACCCGTAGGTCATTGATGAGTCCACCACTGCCATACCCCTGTCAAGTTGTAGCCACATTCAGGTAAAAATGTTAATCAAAATTCAAATGGTTGACACAAAGATGAGGCTCAGATTTTAATCGGTATTGATTACTGTTTATAAAACAAAGAGCACTAATCAGCACAACATCATACCAGAGTTTGAATTCCATACGTAAAACATTACAGTAAAAAATAGAACTGACTAAAAGAAAAAATTTGTATACAGAGAGATACAGTGTAATCGTAAGGAGATTGTCCATATTTATAATAAATTGAGGACCAAACATCAAAGGGTCCAGTTTACTTCTCGGAGGAAAACCCTGTGAATTGAACCATCCACAACATTAAAATTATGTAGCCTAAGCTTAATTAAAAATAGAGAGGAGACAAATGGGGACTAGAGATTTGCTGATTACTTAGAGTCTCTGTATAACAAGAGGATTGACTCCGGCCAGCATCTCACGCACAAATTCTTCATCTTTCCTCCATGCAAATTCGTCATCTGCACCTATTAATCCCATTTCCAGTAAGTTCAATTATTCAGAATCTGGTAGAAATCAAGCACAGAATAAGAAGATGCATGGACGTGTTTGGAAGAGAAATACTCACGGGCTATAACTTGAGGAAGGGGATACTTGAACAATTTTTCGTCGTCTGTTGTAAGAAACTCTTTGACAAGCTCAAAGGGAATGAAATTTTTGGCAGCTTCCAAAATTGAGTTGTTGGGCAATTTTTTCCCATCGGAAAAGAGCTTCTTAATGTCTTTAAAGGAGTCGAACTCATTCATAGTTGAATCAAACAACGATTTGAGCTCTGGTACCAGGAATTGAACAATTGCCTTGAGGGATTGCACTAAGAAATCAGACATTTTCAGATGCCCAAAACGCTCATCTTGTGGGACACATCTCGTACTATTTACAGCATCGACACCCAAAATCCAAGTTCTGATGTCGCTGGAGAAACTACAGCAACAATGGCTGCCGCGTCCATGGTTTTTTGAACACCCGACTTCTCTTATTCTCAAAGTCTTTTCAAACTGCAACTCAGGGAAATTAAAATATGGGCGACTAATAAGCATCTAATGACCGCCATTTCCATGAGCGAGAACGGCGAGACGAAAATTCACGAACATTTCAGTTTCATGAACCATTTTTTGATCAACAATCAAACTTTGTTCAATCATCTAACACCACAAATCCACGGTGAACAATAGGACACGACGACGGCTGGGGCAATTCATTTCAAAGGGAAACGCCTTACGGTGTAAATATTATTTTATTTCAAGAGACAAAAATAGAAAGAATAAACCAATAATTGAATTATTGCTTAATCCTTAATATTTATATTGTGTTTAGAGAAAGCTTCAGAGTTGTTTTCTCCTCCTCCGTCTTTCCCTTTTCTTTGTTTTCAAAATAAAGATCCTCTTAATTATTTAATATTATTTTATTTTAAAAGATAAAAATGGAAAAAGTAAAGTAATAATTGAATTATTGCATAATGCTTAATATTTATATTTGTATTTGGAAAAGTATTTTTCTTTGTTTTCAAAACAAAGATCCTCCGTCTTTTCAGATGAGTGTTTGCTGACTATTTAATATCATTTTATTTCAAGAGATAACGATAGAAAGAGTAAAAAAAATAATTGAATTTATGAATTCAAGCTTTTGTGATCCATAATGAATAAGAAAAATCTTTATGTAGAAATGACATAACAAAAATTTTTGGTCGACGCATTTCGAACCAACCAGTGTGGTTCATCATTAGGCCCAGATGATGAATCACACTGGTTGGTTTGAAATGCATCGTCCAAAAATTTATGTTATGTGATTTCTACCAAAAGACTTTTCTCAATAATTGAATTACTGCATAATGCTTAATATTTATATTTGCATTTGTCGAAGCCTTTAGCATTCCCTTCTCCTACCTCTGCATCCTTGCCCTTTCCCCATGTTATTTGGTTTATATATTGATAAGTTGGAAGCTTGGTTAAGAAAAGCAGATGGAGAAGGGGTTCATCTAGCAAGCTATGTGGTAAAGTTGCTTCTATATGTAGATGATCTTATTCTAATCTCAAAAACAGTGCGTGGATTAAGAGAACACTTAAAGGTCTTAAAACACTTCTATCAAGAGGTGCGGATGCAGGTGAACATTAATAAGACCAAAATCATGATTTCCTCTTTAAGTAGAAAAGACAAACCAAACTCTTTTCTTTTCGAAGGTAGTCCTCTCGAGATAGTGAAGGAATACAAATATCTTGGGATTGACTTCCACCATAAGCTCAGTAGGGAGACTTGTAGGGCGAAAAGAATTCAAGGAGGATGGAGAGCCTCATACTTACTCCAAAATAGGTGCAGAAAAACTGAGCTTTGGGATTGGAAAACCAAGAAAACCCTTTTTGGTTTGTTGGTTACGTTGGTTGTTCTCTATGGTTTTGAGGTATGAGGAAGTAGCATGTCAACTTGTAGCCGGAGACAGATAGAAAGAATACCGAAGTAACTAGTTACTAGCAATCTCAAAGTTAAAGCCACAGTCCCATTGGAGGCAACAACGATAACTGGGTTAATAAGTTACTTAAAAAGGACTAAAAGCATGGATAACCAACATTGGCCCAAGATATCTATGGAAGAGGAATTAGATCGTAGGAAGAAAAGTTGGATGAAGCAAAACAAAAAGTGGTTAAAAAGTGGTTAAGTAAGTGGGATATCAAGCTACATGAATGTCCTAGCACCAATGAAGAAATAAAAAAAATTGTCATTGAAAAATTTAGGATGCCATGTGGACTAATCACAATGGACGTAAAAAAACATACTACATCAAAGAATTCAATCCAATTGTGACCATGGGGAGAAAAAATATTTAGCGGCAGTTATTAAAGGAAAAACAAGGGTTCTAGTGGCACATTTGAGGATAGGGTCACATCACCTTAGATGTAAGAGTGGTAGGTGGAAGATCCCAAGGAAGTTTGGGAAGAGAGAACTTGTATTTTATGCATTAAACGTGTGGTGGACACTGAATGGCACTTTGTCATGGAGTGTGCAGCCTATGAGAATATCCACAGTCACTATAAAAACAATCTAAAGGTTGACAACATGCACTAGATGAAGATAAGATCAATCAAATTGCTAGCCTTCTAGTCAAGACTCATAGCAAAAGATCCGACATGGAAAAAAATATGAAGATGAGTTAAAGTTGTTATTCTCTTGGTCCCTTAAGTTGTTCAACATCATGAACATCATTAAAAGCATTCATTCATTCATTTCAAAACAAAACAAAAATGCTCCACCCTAAAAATGCTCCACCCTTTCAAATAAATAGATGAGTTAAACTAATTATTCTCTTGGTCCCTTAAATTGTTTAGCCTCATAAACATCATTAAAATCATTCATTCATTCATTTCAAAACAAAACAAATATGCTCCCCCTTTCAAATAAATTCAAATAAATTCTATCTGCCTTCCTTCCATTGTTTCTGTTCAGCGCAAGCCTTCTCTTGATATTTAGTCATGACCACCTTCCTTCGAGTGTTTCTTTTCAGCAGAAGCCTTCTCTTGAATTTTAGAGATGACCTTTGCTCCACCATACATCCTTTGAAAATTTGACCGAAGCCTTCTCTTGAATTTTAGTGATGACCTTTGCTCCACCATACATCCTTTGAAAATTTGAGCAAATAGTCATCTGCACCTATTAATCCCATTTCCAGTAAGTTCTATTATTCAGAATCTGGTAGAAATCAAGCACAAAATAAGAAGATGCATGGACGTGTTTGGAAGAGAAATACTTACCAGCTATAACTTGAGGAAGGGATACTTGAACAATTTTTTGTTTGTTGTAAGAAACTCTTTGACAAGCTCAAAGGGAATGAAATTTTTGACAGCTTCCAGAATTGAGTTGTCAGGCAACTTTTTCCCATCAAAAAAGAGCTTCTTAATGTATTTAAAGGAGTCGAACTCATTCATAGCTGAATCAAACAAAGATTCGAGATATACTACCAGGAATTGAACAATTGCCTTGAGGGAATGCGCTAAGAAATCAGACATTTTTAGATGCCCAAAATTCTCATCTCGTGGAACAAATCTCATACTGTTTACAGCATGGACACCCAAAATCCAGGCTCTGATGTCGCTGGAGAAATTGCAACAGCAATGGATGTCACGTCCATCATTTTCTGAACATCCGACTTCTCTTATTCTCAAAGTCTTTTCAAACTGCAACTCAGGGAAATTAAAATATGGCGACTAATAAGCATCTAATGACCACCATTGCCATGAGCGAGAACGGCGAGACGAAAATTCATGAATCATTTCAGTTTCATGAACAATTTTTTGATCAACGATCAAACTTTGTTCAATCGGCTAGAGCGCCTTGCGGGGTAAATATGTAAAAATTTGTATATACATATTTCCTAGTCTATTTAATGGGTCACGCTAAACAATACCTGTCATAGCATTTGGTCTATTTTGCATGCCAGGACTGAAGCATAGACCTGTTTGACTATACACATGGTGAGACTCATTTACAATCTATATCAGAGGAATCATACCCAAGGCCTTTACAAATTCAATTACTGTTTATAATGTTGTGCCATTAATATTGCCAAGTGTTGGAAAAAATTATGGTGTCACATGAAAAATTATGCATCTCAAACATAGCATTTAAAACAAAATCTATTATAACTTGTAACAATATTCCAACCAATAAAACTATTTGCACATTTTGGAAGATAAAATGACTAAGTTTTGAAGAATTCAATTAGAAAATGTCCAAGATCATTGGCTCACATGATTAATGGTACCCTATCCTATGAATCTAATATTTGTATGCACTTATAATTAAGGGAGAAAAAAAGTTCCAAAAAATGTATGGCATAGGGACCAATAAAGAGCCTATTTGATAATCCTTGCTAGGCTCAGCCAAAAAAACATTACTCCTCCTTAAATCCTTCATAGTCAATACAAATGTTGTACAACACAAGGCTCATGTTGTTGTCAATCAAGCAATGATTGAGAATTCCAAAGCAATGATCGAGAATGCCACTAAATTCCTTCAATGCCATACAGTGATTAATGCACTAAACATAACTACATAGGTGCACCAGCTGTAACAACTTATATTCCTTCAATGCCATACAGTGATTAATGCACCAAACATAAGTACATAGGTGTACCAGCTGTAACAACTTATATCATTTTACTAATTTGTCATGTCAAAATCAATGCAATACAATTAAGTCACCTTTAAACAAAACTTATGGCAAGATGCAACATTTTACTCACTGTAATAAACTCCAAATTAATTTACAAGTTAAAACTTATAGCAAGATGCAACATTTTATTCACTGCAATAAACTCCAAATTAATTTACAAGTGGTCGTCTTAATAAAAAGAGTGGCCATCTTAATAAAAAGAAAATCGACTTTCAAATTAATTTACAAGTTAAAACTTATAGCAAGATGCAACATTTTATTCACTGCAATAAACTCCAAATTAA
>APFE031225327.1:0-13293 GCA_000404065.3 Pinus taeda | reverse complement strand
GGTCTAGGTCTTCGAACTCAATAGTTGATGATTTTATATGAAGAAGAATTCTTATGGGTTTTCCTCTCAGATTGGAGAGGTTTCGGCCTTTGATTATCACCTACATGTTGTGTCCTTTCTATTATTGTTCCTTATGATTTGTTATTTCTTTGGTGAAGAAAGGCACTAATAATAAACAAGTGAATGAAGAATCTCATTAAGTGAAGTAAAACTTTATTTCAAATAGTTATCAAAAGTAGAGAAATCGTGTACACTTGCTACCCTTAGATTCATCAAAAAATGGGTTCAAAACTAATGGCTCTCTTAAATCTTTTATTCAATGGTTGAGAATTAGGAAAATAGGGTATAACCTCAAATGTTCAATTATATTGTTTTCTAATAAATAAAGGTTATGAAACCAAGCTATATTAGAAGGGATTCCTCCATGGGGAATGTCTTCGACAATGAGATCAACTATAGGATAAATAAATTAAAAACTTGTATTTAGGAACCTCTAGGGTATGACCAACAAGGAGATTTAATTCTTACCTCACACAAACAAGAAATTAGTGAGACGTATTACCTTATAAGTCTCTCTCCAAATGATAGAGACACCCCTCAAGAGATGGATCATGATAGACTTGTAGTACTCTTGAATTAACACAATGTTATCTATAATATTATGTAGAACACTTAGAGGAAAAGAAGATGTTAAAGTTGACACAAAAGATTTATGAAAATATTACATTATGGAATAATGATCTAAACAATTGATAACACTTTAGAATAGAAGTGGTTCTCATGTTTATATATGAGACTTCTAACAAACCTCATTATTTATATCTTTAGTCCATGCTATGAAACTTTATGAAGTTTTGACTTCTCAACCCCAAAATTCTTGGATATTATGCCATTACAAAAAAACTCATTATTGCATTTCTTAAACAAACCCTCTAGAATGCATGCCTTCCAAACTAGGAGAGGTCAATTTGTTTGAAGGAGGAAATGACTTGATGATTAAGTACAACATTTTTCTTGTAAATAAGTTGGATTGACTTATAAATTCGTTCCAAGGGAAGAGATGGATTAATGTTCCATAAAGGATGCTCAACATTCCAAGTTTAGTGTAAAGTGGATGGCTCCTTTCTTTATTATCATCCCTTGCTTGATTTGAGCTCTAATTATTCTTTCTATTGTTTGTAGGTATAGGCATGGTCAAAAAATTTGATCTTGACTTGAAATTACATTTTCATGTAGATTTATGCTTTGAGTTGTAGTTGATTTGGCATGCCATGAAGAGTGAAATAGGATTCCTTTTATTCTTGGAGAAAGTGAAAAAGTGGCTCGATGAGTGTCAAATCATTATGAAATGTGAGACTACTATGAGGAATGGTGGCAATGGAAAAGGAGATGTGCATACTTAAGAGAAATAGTAGATGTGTGGAAATAAAAGATAACTATGCCAGGATAATTACGAGATGGGTGTTTCTACCCTTACGCAAATAATATAATAAGTATTCCAATAAGCTATGTGTTATAATAGACCCACTTCCATGATTCTTGAATACTAACCTAAGAAATAATAATTCCCATCGAGGTGGGGAGTATATGGATCCCTCATCTTAGAGATCCAGAGGTTGGAATCTTGTATCTTGTAAGGAAGTGTTGTTGGTTTCGTGGTGGAATATCATAGTGTTGGGTGATCTAAGCTTTTCATGAGGTGAAGAAGGGATTTTATGCTGGGAGGATGACGTTGGGTCAGATCAATGGGTTGTAATCCTCTCTTCTAACCTCTATATCAATAAAGCTATTCAAGTTTTCCTCCACATTCTTGTATGTTTGATGATATATGCATTTGTGTGGTCAATATATATCTGGTCCTATATTTTTTATGATTGTAGATATTTTCACTTTGAAGGTATTATGCTGCTTTAACTTTAGAGGTACTCTTTGAAGCAGAGTGTTCAAGGAAGGAGCGGCAAAGACCTGTCAGAGAGAAGGAGGAACAAGCAAGGAACCGAGCAAAAGATTGAGGTTGATATTCTTTGCTCCTATCCTATCTAATTCACGTAAAGGAAAATGAAAGTAAATTTAATATGTTTGATTTTACGATAGCTACCCATCTTAATGGGACTAGCAGCTCTGCATAGACACTAGATTTCCCGATAACAAAATGGTGACTCCACTGGGGAGCGAATAGCTTGTTTTCTTGTCTATATTTGTTTGCTTTATAAACTTATAGACAGAACCTGAAGTCAAGCCAACTAGACTTCGAACTGCATTTTCTATGCAAGTGAAAAGTAGATCAACACTACTTCAGTCTATCTCCAGGTTTTGTTTATAAACTGAACAATTGATTTGCAAACATCCTAATTGCCCTGGTGGTGGCTCAAATAGCCTCATTAGATCAACCCCTGTGATTTTCATTTACTGACTATCATTTTCTCGGCCTAAATCCCTTAACTAAGCTGCAAATTGTGACCTAGAACCAAGTTGAAGTCTCATCCCTGGACCATCGCACCTTCTCCTCTTAGAAATCTGGATGCATCACACCTCCCATGTGTAGTAGGTGAGATGCATCGCACATTCCCTGTGTTATAGGTGCGATGATCAGATAAGACCTCTTTTGCTTCCAGATTTTGGTCTTTTGTTCACTCTCTTCAGCTTTATTTAGGATCTTTGCTATCTGTGATCAGTATACCTTTGTCGAAACTCCCTTCCTTTACATGATTCAGCCTCCATAGTACAAAGAACTGTAAATTTTTTTATGTATTTTTCACCATTTACGGTTCTCCTTTACAAAGAAGTAGCGTAATCAAGTTGTCATCTTTTTATTTGGAAGTGTCGCAAGTGTCGTTCTCAGTGAAAGAAAAGAATTCTATTGTTCTTTATGGTTGATTACACTGTTACTCTTGTATTTGATTTGTATTAGTAGTTTCTCAAGTGTCAAAAGCAGTTTTCAATTCAAAATCGCAAAGTGTCGTCATTATCTTCCTTTCATTTTTTGAAAAGAAAATCGTTAGTACTGTCGCTTGAAATGATTCAAATTTGTACTTAGCATTCTTTTTGTCATTCACACATTAAGAAAGCGAAAACAAATACATGCATGTGCATTTGCATTTAGACTACTTGTTAATTTTGATTTAGGATAGTGCATCTAGTGTGTGCTCTATGCTCTATGTTGAAAGAATTCCGCTTCTCTTTCCTTGGTAGCGAGGATTTTCATTGCAAAAAGAAGATCAAATGATTGTTTATCATCTTAGATTTCATTTTAGGAATTATATATCTAAATCATGCAGTGAACCTGAAAGGAAAATTTCTTAAGAAAGATCAACTATAAAATAAATTCAATGAACATAAAAATGCTTTGGAACCTTACGCACAACATTTAGAAGTCTAGGCTAGAGACGTATTCTGGCATCGTAAAGCTTGGTAACTATCGCTGTCATCATAGGTTGGGTGATTCCTCCTCCTTGAGACGATAAGTGCCAATATAGACTTGTGCTCCCACATACCATCGAGTATATATTGGGAGACCACAATAGGCTATATCCTTTATCCTTAGGAAGTTGTGTCTGCCACCCTATCAATCACAATGCACTAAACACAACATTCAGCAAGATTGATTGTCATACCATAAAAAGGATTCTGCAGTTTTGTGATTGGTTTGGTAATCCCTCTATCTAGATTCCAAAGCAGTCTCTTTCATTCCTTTTCAGACTCCTTAAAGGAAAATGTCCATCTGAGAACTTGTCGCTTCAGGCTCATTAAAAATCGAAGGAGACTATAGTCATCTTTAGCTTTTTCTAGACTCTTAAAAATTGAAAAAGCAAGTTTTGTCAAAGTGTCTAAAATTTATTTTAATCGTAATAATGTCACTATTCCGTCATTGGTCTTAGGTTGAGAAAAATCGAGTCCACCAACCAATGATTTCCCCTTTGAGGAAATCCTAGTCCTTTCTCCTCTTGGGGAGATGTTGGTGCACCTCATATGGCCACATTGTCCCTCCCAGGACTCACAATCAGCTTTCCCACATGTAGGGGTGATTTTAGGGGCGAATGTTCGCCCTTTGGCGAAATTAAGGGGTTTTAAATTTTTAGTGGGCGAATATTTTGTATCATAGTACATTTTTACAAATCACCTCAAATAGCCCACCTTATTTTTAAGGGAGAGGGTAAAAAAGGTAAATTTAGCCCTTGAAATTAGGAGTTACAACCTTCCATTTGCCCATTTTCAAGAATTAGGTTTTATTTAAGTGAATCCTATGGGCCAAAGGCCCAAATACCATATTTATAAAAGAGGTATGGTAAATTAATAAAAATATAAATAAATGAGAGTGTGATGACCCAGGGTAACTTGTAATTTGAATAGTTACTATGGTAAAAATTGTATGAGTGAAAGACTTGATATTACTAAATGACATTGTTAATTATGAAAATGAATATATCAGATTATTTTTACATGTGTATATTCATGAAATGCTGGCAGCCTCCTGGAGGAGGATTTTCTATTAAAAGAAAATAAAATCAGTTATAAAACTGAAAGTAACTGCTTCTCACCCAAAGGGAAAAGCCTTGGGAGGAAAACCTCTGGGTTGTGGAGGAACAGGCAGAGAGAAGAATTCCAGGAGAGAGCAGACAGAGAAAGAGGTTAAGTCTGGTAGAGACCAAATAACCCAGCACAGGAGTGCATGTGTCTTGTTGAGGGTAGGCCTGCAAGACTGCTCGGGGGGAGAATCCAGTGTGAAGTGGATCTCAAGGTTGGGAGGATAAGAGCAAAATCATTGCAGGTGAATCCCTGAAGAAGGCACGACGGTAGCAGATTGCCAGGTATGCATTCCTAAAGAGCTCTGACTTGAGTAACAGGTGAAGATAACATATAGACAGGTTCTGGTATTTATGTTTCTTTATCTGGTTATTAGATGCTCCAGTTATCTAGTAATCCTTTTTAGACATTAAACAATGATAGTTGTAGCTGTTATATATGGTTAATGCATATAGTCTATCCTGCACAACTAGTTTTCGTGATTAAATTCATCGTTGTAGAAACTAGAGTGTTTAAAGAAAATGCCAGATTAAGACTAAACCCTGAAGCGGTTAAGAGACCGCAGAGAACATTAATGAATAGAAATGTATGAATGCATGAATGGAACCATTGGCTACGAACGCGGTCAAATAACCCGTCTCAGAAAGTTACAGTTCTTAAATAATAAAAAGAAACAGTCATGAAACGGTGCTCAGACGGGTGTCATTACTGTATGAGTCACAAAGATACTTCATGGAAACCATAGTGAAGGGCCGAGGGCCTTTAATAAACAATAACATTGTGAAAGTAAAAGTATTCAGAACGGCCGTGAGGGTTATGCTCGCAGCTAAAACCCAGCGGAACGTTTAACCATAGAAAATATCACATAGGTGTACAAGATGAGTATTAACGTTACATGCAGGACATTGATATGAGTTTAACACGATATAGAAACTATGGAAATTAAACAATATGCCTTTACCACGCTTAGACATCACGGGTCACAAGTATAAAACCCTGTGTGTGGCGAAAAGGGTTCGACTTGCATTCATTACTTCGAATGCAAGCCTTAACCCTACAGTCGCATTAAAGAGGACATGAAATATGGTAATGAACTTGAATACTAAACCTGAACCATATAATAGCTCGACTACTGATGCATATTAAATATAGCTACTTATAAAAGACTGGAGCATCTTGCCGTATAGAATAACTTCAAACTAAAGAATCGACAATCATACCAAGTTCGAAACAGAACAAATCCTTTATTGTGGTAAGCCCATAGGGCATTAACTTCATACGCATGACCATATTAAACTGTAGTAACAGGCAGTTGGGTAAACCCCATGGAATATCACTAGCGTATGAATGAGAACATTAAATTGAACATCAAATAAACAGAAGCTGCATAGATATAGCCGGCAGTTTAATAACAAAATCAAACGTTAATCCATTAAGAGGCCGTAGCCGAGCGTAAGATGTTCAATTCACAGGTAAACTATTCACAATATTTGCTTCAGGAGTCCGATAAGGAACTATAGCCCAATAGAAAGGCGTAACAGAAACAGTAACATAAGGGTTCTATTAAACATGCAAAATACTTGAATACATGAACTCTGAATTAACTGTATCAATTCGAAACAGAGATTTTAACTCAGTTCCAAGTACCCATTTACACAGATTTACAAATGGCTTGTAGCCGTAAACAAACATAGCTAAACCTCAGGGTTTCACGAGATACAGGTCCGGCATGGGGAGGGGCTGCCTGTAAATCGCAACCAGGGCTTGAACAAATAATATCCAGACCTGAGAACACATGAATAACAAGACATAAGTCTCGTTTCGGCCTGTGGAAACCTCCATTCCACTTAACAACAGATACCCTCTACATGACAACGCTTACAAGAATGATGACTCACCCGGAATGACCGTGGATCAGCACTCTCTCCTTGCAGGCAGTAGAAGCTGTAAAGTCCAAACCCTCCTGCACAGAAAATACACCATCGTTAACTGGAATAGAGGAAAGCAAAGGTTCAATGAGCTACATAATAAATTGTCAAAGTGCAGGACTGTAAACCTGTATATTATTGCTATGGACAGAGAGGATCATACCCGAGAGAGAGTGGCAGAACTGGTGCGGTGTGGAGGAAGTTCTGCTGAGCTGAGGTTCGCTCTGGATGCAAATGAACTGAGGCCGAAGATCCCGGTGGCTTATATGATGCCGGCCAAACCCTCGAACCAATCTGAGCCCTACGATTAGATGGAATGATCACCATCGTTCGTATGAGCGGGAAGGCTAGCGCGAAAACCATAGATGTACAACCCTGTGAACGTTCACATGGCTTCTTTCCACCTGGCCACAGGATGGATGAGCTGGATTAACATCCGCTTACCACCTGGTGCCGTGTTAAATGAACAAGTATTCAATACATTAAGGTTGTTGCATAAGTGTTGGAGCGGGTAAGGTGTAACGTAACTATACACGCGTGAAAACCAATATGTTGGTAAGTCATAACCTGTTAATACAAAGTGAAATAAGTTTTGCGCATGAATTATAACGTTATACCATGGTGCCGAATCCCTTGTGGTCAAGGTGGGAAAGTGACTTGTAGGGGTTAGGTAGCAACAAAATTTTTTATTTATGGTATAAGTTAGAATGTGGTCGTGACAATGTGGTATCAGAGCAGAGGTTTCAAAACTGTGGCCTCTGGAACAGTAAAGTTTACCTTATAATGTATAAATGAGGGAACGATATGCAGCTAATTGATTTTCTTGTGTACCAATTAGGAGATCCATACAGAAACAGCCATCTGCTAACAGTCAATAAGCAAGATGGAGGAAATGCAGGGAACTGGCGGCATCCCTCAAGAGAATGCTGAGCTGTGGGTACAGCTTGGTGCTGAGACACGCAGTACCAATCTGGCGATACTGCAAACTGTCCAAGAGCTGAAAAGTGAGATGGCGCGTCTGCGTGAGGACAATGCGCGATTGACAATGGAGCAAGAAAGAATATTGAAAAGCTTGTCAGACAAACAAAATCCACCCTTAGCCAACCCCAGTGCGGAACAGCAAAGGGGAACTGAAGAACGGAATTACGCACCTGAGATTTCAGAAGAACAGGAAGACCATTCTGATAACGTGCAAGAGCAGCAAACCTCAAAGAGGCAGAAAATGGAATTACAGGGAGAATTCTGAAAAATCAAACCTCCACTTTTCGATGGAGAGCAGGAAGCAGCAGCGGAGGCGTGGTTAATTAATATTAATAAATATTTCCAGCTGTACAAGTATGACCAGAATCTGAAGGCGCGGCTGGCCATTTTCCAGCTACAGGGCAAAGCCACCTTATGGTGGGAAGAAATTAAAATTGTGAAGGGAGTAAGTGAGCAAAGCATAACCTGGGAAGAATTTCAGAAATACTTTAAGGAGAGGTATTTAACCGAGCGTTTCTATGATGAGAAAGCACAAGAATTGCATGACTTACGCCTGGGATAGCAGTCCATGTACGAATTCATAAACCGCTTCACTTCCCTGCTTCGCTATGTGCCCTATATCAAGGAGGAGAAGGCTAAGGTGCAGAGATTCGTGAGCAGCCTACCGGCCTATATAAGGGAACGTATTGAGTTCGACAATCCCCAAACAATGGATGAGGCAATTCGTAAGGCAAGAATTTGTTACCAGCAGAACAAACAAAAAGGGGACATTCCAAACAAAAGATGGAATGAAAGAAAAGGAAACAGAGTTGCTGGAAACAACAAAGGCAGTCGTGGAAATGGCAGTAAGGGGGCTCGGAAGGGTCAGATCAGCAGAAACATAACCAAAGGCACCTTCCGGGCTAAGCCAAGCGAAAGCAGAATCAGCGAACTGCCTGCCCGATCAGAGATTGAGGGAACCAAACCTCCAGTCCAGTGTTGGGGGTGTGGAGGACCACACTACGTTAAGAATTGTCCACAGCGTAAAGGGGTTGATCAAATATCTTAGATCCATGAAGCATCAACTTTTGGGGATGTGGCACGCAGCGTACCAAGAATTAACGCAGCCTTGGAGGACCGGCAAGCGGAATACCAACCAAGCATGGTGGAGTTTGAAGGTAAGATCTCAAACCTCTCTATAGCTGTACTTATTGATCCTGGAGCTACTTTAAGTTATGTTAGTCCAAAAGTAGTGGAACATTGTAAGCTATCACCAGAAAGGTTCAAAAATCCATGGTTGGTACAGTTAGCTACGGGAGCCAAGAGACGGGTTTTAGCTAAAGTTAATAATTATTCTTTCAGCATAGTTGGACAGCCAGTAATAGCAGACCTGAATGTACTCCCATTAGGTTCTTATGACATCCTTATTGGTATGGATTGGCTGGAAAAGCACTGGTCATTAGTGAACTGCAAAACCAAAACCATTTATTACAAGGATGATTTGGGGCAACAACAGGAATTGCAGGGGATTAAACATCCTGTCCAGATTTGACCTATCACCGCTACTCAATTAGCTAAGTGCATTAGAAAGAAGTGCCAAATCTATGCCATACAAGTTGGTTATGCAAACCAGAAAGATAAGATGTCCGCATTAGACAATATCCCGGTGGTACAGGAATTTACAGATGTCTTTCCTGAAGAGGTACCGGGGCTGCCTCCAAAGAGGGACATAGATTTCACTATAGAACTAATACTGGGAGCAGCACCCGTATCACGGGCCCCATACCGAATGAGAGTACCAGAGCTAACAGAGTTGAAAATGCAGCTACAAGAGCTGTTGGATAAGCAGTACATCCGTCCCAGCGTATCACCCTGGGGAGCTCTAGTATTATTTGTGAAAAAGAAAGATGGGACCCTTCGTATGTGTATAGATTATAGACAGCTGAATAAGCTCACGGTCAAAAACAAGTATCCTTTACCCAGGATAGATGAACTCTTTGATCAAGTGAAAGGGGCCAAAGTATTCTCCAAGATCGATTTGCAATCTGGTTATCATCAGATCAGGATTAAAGATGAGGACATTGCCAAAACCGCTTTCAGGACACGCTATGGACACTACGAATTCATAGTGCTACCTTTTGGTTTGACCAATGCACCTGCCACCTTCATGTGTATGATGAACAGCGTGTTTCATCGGTTTTTGGACAAATTTGTGCTGATATTTATCGACGATATTCTGATATACTCTCGTTCCCAACAGGAACACGAAGAGCACCTTAGGTTGGTGTTACAGACACTTCGAGAACATCAACTATACGCTAAGTTCAGCAAATGCGATTTCTTCAAGGAAGAAATTCAGTATTTGGGCCACGTGATTACTAAAGAGGGAATTGCAGTAGACCCTGAAAAGATAAAAACCATTATGGAATGGCCCATACCCAAAGATGTTGCTGATATCAGATCCTTTATGGGATTAGCTGGCTATTACCGGAGGTTTGTGGAAGGTTTCTCTAGGATAGCCTATCCTATCACTTCATTGCAGAAGAAAGGGAAGGTATTTAGATGGACACCAGAATGTCAACAAAGCTTTGACCACTTGAAGCACTTACTCACCACGACACCCATCCTGAGCATAGTTGATCCTAATAAGGATTATTTGGTGTGCACCGATGCAAGTAAGGAGGGCGTGGGAGGAGTATTAATGCAGGAAGGAAAAGTAATAGCGTATGAATCCAGGAAACTAAAGGAGCATGATCAAAGATACTCTGCTTACGATTTAGAGTTAGCTGCTGTCATTCATGCACTGAAAATGTGGCGACATTACCTCTTAGGGAGGAAATTTCTGTTGTTAACAGATCATCACAGTTTGACGCATTATTTCAGCCAACCTACCCTGAACGCGAGACAAGGCCGTTGGGCAGATTTCCTAAGTGGATTTGATTTTGAGATAAAACACTTAAAGGGCAAAGAAAACCGAGTGGCAGATGCATTAAGTCGAAAAGTTCATTGTTTATGTGAACTTTCAGTTAGTAAGTGGCGGAATTCGCTGGTTGAACAAATAAAAGCAGCAGCAAATTGTGATTCTGAATATCAGCACTTAAAACAGCAGGTACAACAATCTGTTAATGAAAGATTACAGCAAGGATACACACTAGATAGTGCTGGAATGCTGTGTTTTAATAAGAAATTGTATGTACCTGATTCAAATGACCTTAGGAGGCTGATTTTAGATGAGTTCCATATCAGCCACTACACTGGCCATCCGGGATACCAAAAGATGGTCACGGCACTCAAGAAAGAGTATTATTGGCCGGGAATGAAGAAACAGGTGGTTGAGTACTTGGCGCGGTGTTTGGAATGCCAACAGATTAAGGCAGAACATCAGCATCCAGCAGGACTGTTGCAGCCTTTACCCATTCCGGAATGGAAATGGGAAACCATTTCCATGGATTTCATAACTAGGTTGCCCCGAACAAAAAAGGGCAACGACTCTATTATGGTGGTGGTTGATAAGTTGAGTAAAGCAGCGCACTTTATACTGGTGCAGTCCACTTACAAAGCGGTGAAAATTGCTCACATCTTTATGCAAAATATATTCCGATTGCATGGGTTTCCAAAGGTAATTATATCAGACCGCGATGTGAAATTTACTTCCACTTTTTGGAGAACATTGTTTGCTGAGTTGGGGACTCAGTTGAACTTTAGCACAGCCTATCACCCACAGACCGATGGTCAAATTGAGCGAGTTAATCAGGTGTTGGAAGACATGTTGCAGGCGTATGTGATGTTAAAACCGAGTCAATGGGAAGAGTATTTACATCTGGTCGAATTTGCATATAACAATGGGTATCACACTTCAACCCAGCTAAGTCCCTTTGAGGTCCTGTATGGACGAAAGTGTCACACACCCTCAAGTTGGGGTGGACCGGAAGACAAGCTGAATTTGGGTCCGGAAATTCTTAAAGACATGGAAGACATGGTGAGAAAGGTGCGTGCAAACCTAAAAGCTGCACAAGACAGACAGAAAAGCTTTGCGGACAGGAAAAGAAGATTCACGGAATACAAAGTTGGCGACCATGTGTTTGTGAGGATTCAAACCAGAAGGAGCACACTGCAGTGGAGTGGGTGCGCCAAGCTGGCTCCTCGATACTTTGGACCTTTTCAGATCTTGGCTAGAGTAGGGCCAGTGGCCTACCAACTTGCCTTGCCAAGTCACATTAGGATTCATAATGTGTTTCACGTTTCTGTGCTAAAAAAATATGTCTATGATCCTAAACATGTCATTCGATGGCAAGATGTGCAGGTAAGAATTAATCCGGTTGTCTTTATTATGCAGATACATGCAATAGGAAACTGATTAAAAGTATTGATTGCCTGCAGGTCAAACCGGAAGGCGAGGTTCTGGTCGAACCACAGAGCATTCTCGACCGGAGAGAAGTGTGGCTGCGGAAACGGGTTATTACCCAAGTTAAAGTGTTGTGGCAGCACTATGGGCCTGAGGAGGCTACATGGGAAGACGAAGAACTCATTAGGAAAGTTTACCCAAACTTATTTAATGGGAATAGACATCGGTACGATGTCCAATCCCAGGGGGGGAAGATGTGATGACCCAGGGTAACTTGTAATTTGAATAGTTACTATGGTAAAAATTGTATGAGTGAAAGACTTGATATTACTAAATGACATTGTTAATTATGAAAATGAATATATCAGATTATTTTTACATGTGTATATTGATGAAATGCTGGCAGCCTCCTCGAGGAGGATTTTCTATTAAAAGAAAATAAAATCAGTTATAAAACTGAAAGTAACTGCTTCTCACCCAAAGGGAAAAGCCTTGGAGGAAAACCTCTGGGCTATTGAGGAACATGCAGAGAGAAGAATTCCAGGAGAGAGCAGACAGAGAAAGAGGTTCAGTCTGGTAGAGACCAGATAACCCAGCATAGGAGTGCATGTGTCTTGTTGAGGGCTGTAGGCCTGCAAGACTGCTCGGGGGGAGAATCCAGTGTGAAGTGGATCTCAAGGTTGGGAGGATAAGAGCAAAATCATTGCAGGTGAATCCCTGAAGAAGGCACGACGGTAGCAGATTGCCAGGTATGCATTCCTAAAGAGCTCTGACTTGAGTAATAGGTGAAGATAGCATACAGACAGGTTCAGGTATTTATGTTTCTTTATCTGGTTATTAGATGCTACAGTTATCTAGTAATCCTTTTTAGACATTAAACAATAATAGTTGTAGCTGTTATATATGGTTAATGCATATAGTCTATCCTGCAGAACTAGTTTTCGTGATTAAATTCATCGCTGTAGAAACTAGTGTTTAAAGAAAATGCCAGATTAAGACTAAACCCTGAAGCGGTTAAGAGACCGCAGAGAACATTAATGAATAGAAATGCATGAATGGAACCATTGGCTACGAACGTGGTCAAATAACCCGTCTCAGAGAGTTACAGTTCTTAAATAATAAAAAGAAACAGTCATGAAACGGTGCTCAGACGGGTGTCATTACTGTATGAGTCACAAAGATACTTCATGGAAACCATAGTGAAGGGCCGAGGGCCTTTAATAAACAATAACATTGTGAAAGTAAAAGTATTCGGAACGGCCATGAGGGTTATGCTCGCAGCTAAAACCCAGCGGAATGTTTAACCATAGGAAATATCACATAGCTGTACAAGATGAGTATTAACGTTACATGCAGGACATTGATATGAGTTTAACACGATATAGAAACTGTGGAAATTAAACAATATGCCTTTACCAGGCTTAGACATCACGGGTCACAAGTATAAAACCCTGTGTGTGGCGAAAAGGGTTCGACTTGCATTCATTAATTCGAATGCAAGCCTTAACCCTACAGCCGCATTAAAGAGGACATGAA
>APFE031225321.1:0-12183 GCA_000404065.3 Pinus taeda | reverse complement strand
GAGAATCTAACAACCTCATAACTCCCTCACATCAAATATAGGAGGCATTAACTCCCTCCCAACAACCTGGAGCTAATCTAGGAACTGAATCCCTATTGTTGTCACCTACAGAGATTTCTGCCTATTTCACTAAAACAGAAAATCTCAACAAGAAGCACATAATGTGTTGTTTGTATAAGGTATCAAGCACAATATTCTTAGTATTATCCAAATGTATGATAATGGCTATGATTTGACCTTTTGATCTAAAGACCATGAGATCTGAAACATGAAGAAAGGAAAATTGGTGGGAAAACCAATTAGAATCCACAATAATGTATATGTGTTTGATGATTCCAGGGTTAACTATTATTTAAGAAAAATAAGTTAAGCATGATTGTGGCACAAGAGGCTTGGGCATATGAATTTTTACAGTTTGATAAAACTAAGCAAGATGGGAGATGTGAGAAGATTACCAAGACTTTCAAGGCTTGATAACTACATCTCCAAATCATGTCAGTTTGGAAAAAGGACTAGGACTCATTTCAAGACAAAAGAATTCTCCTCATCTACACCTCTGGAGCTCATTCGCACAAACATTTGTTGCCCAAATAGATCAAAAACCTCAAAAGGAGAGAGGTATTTCATGTTGCTTATTGATGATTTCATCAGGGCCAATTGGATTGTCCTCTTAAAATAAAAATCAGAAGAATTCAATCATTTCAAGAAGTTTAAAGCTCAAGTAGAAAATGAGAAAGACTTAAACATAAAATGCTTAAGATCAGACAAAGGATGAGAGTACACCTCAAGAGAATTTAAGGAATTCTTTGAAGAGCACAACATTAGGAGGCAATACTGAGTGCGTAGAACTCCACAACAAAATGGAGTATTAGAGAGGAAGATTTTTTTTTTTACAGGAAATGGCTACAACAATGTTGGATGAAGTAGGACTGTGTCACAACTTCTGCGAAGAAGTAGCCCACACAACAGTATATTTGTCAAACAATACTCAACTTAGGCCTAATAGTGATAAAACTCCCTATGAGTTGTGGAAGGTAAGGCATGCATCAGTTAAACACCTCAATGTGTTTGGAAGCAAGTGCTTCATCAAAAGGAATGATAAGAATCTTGGGAAGTTTGATTCACGTGCTGACGAAGAGATATTGCTCGGGTACTCTAATCAAATCAAAGGATATAAGTGTTAAAACAAGCAGACAAAGAAGATTGAGGACTACATTGATGTGATAGTAGATGAAGTAGGTTCACAACCTTAGTCCTATAAAATAAATATGAATTCAGATGATGAAGAAAGTTCAAATTTGAGGTCCATGGATCTGGAGGAAACACATTCAGACAGTGAAAGTGAGGAAGTAGACATGACTTCAAGGCCAATGACTCCATGTATGTACAAAAGGAACATCTTGAGAGTCATATTTTTAGAGATCAAATACATGGTGTCCAAACTAGGAGGAAACTTACTAGAAGTACAAGTTATGCAAATATGGCTTTGTTATCACAGTTATAACCTAAAAACCTCTACTAGGCAAGTGAAAAGAAGTTATGGGTGAAAGATATGAATGAATAACTTGATCAAATTGAAAAGAATGACACCTAGGATCTTGTTCCAAGGGCTAGAGAGAAAAATGTTATTAGAACCAAATGGGTTTACAAAAAGAAAATAAATGAATAGGGTCAAGTAATCAGGAACAAAGCTCATTTGGTCTGCAAAGCATATGCCAAAATAGAAGTGGTAGATTTCTATGAAACCTTTGCACCCATTAGAATATCAAGGTATATCCTATGGATGTGAAATGTGCATTTGTTAATGGATATTTGGAAGAATAAGTTTACATTAAGAAATGAGAAGGATTTATACTCCCCTCCAATGAAGGGTTTGTATGAAAACTAAAGAAGACTTTGTATGGACTAAAATAGGCTCCCAAAACTTGGTAGGGAAGGATGGATAAGTACGTTCAACAACAATAGTTTGAAAAATTCACAGTTGATTGCAACCTATATGTGAAGTCTGAAAGCGCCATCCACTGATAATAGTTGTGTATGAGGATGATATAATATTTGGCAGTGATATGGAAAGATTGGGGCATCAATTTGCAAAATGTATGAAAACATAATTTGAAATTTCCATGATCAGAGAGTTTTCCTTATTTTTGGCTTTGCAAATTTCTCATTCTTCATAAGGAGTGCTTATATCTCAAGGAAAATTTGAAGAAATTTGGTTTGGAAGAGTGCAAATTAGTAAGCATGCCTATGACTACATGTTGTAAGTTGTGCAAAGAAGTGGAACATCGTTGGTAAGCCATATCTAGTATAGATAAATGATAGGAAGCTTATTGTATATGACTGCTTCAAGGCTAGACATCATTCAAGTAGTGGGGTTTGTGGCCATATTTCCGGATTTTCCACTTGAGAGTCATGTTGTTTTTGTCAACAGAATTTTCAAATATCTTCAAGGAACAATAGGATATGTACTATGGTATGCTAAGAGTGAAGAATTCAAGTTGAAGGCCTACACAAATGAAAATTGGGTTGGAAGTGTTGATGACGAGAAGAGTGCTTTTGGTGCATCATTCTTCCTGGGAAAATTCTTGGTGTCATGGTTCAGCAAGAAACAAGCCTCCATTTCTTTGTCGACTACTAAAGAAGAGTATATTGTTGTTGCTACCTATTGTACATAGATTCTTTGGATGAAACAAACTTTGAAAGATATTAAGGTAGAGCTAACTGATCCCATTCCAATAATGTGTGACAAAAAAAGTGCCATCAACATCTCAAAAAATCTAATCATGCATTCAAATACTAAGCATATTCCTATCGAGTTCTATTTCTTAAGGGAACAGGTTGTAGCCAACACTGTCAGACTTTAATATGTGGCCACTAAAGAGAAACTATCTGGTATCTTTACCAAGCCACTAGCAACAGAACCATTTGCATATATCAAGAAGAATATAGGAGTTATTTCTCCTCCCTCCAAATGATTTCCTTTTGGTAGATGGTGGCAGCTACCAAACATGTGAAACTCATGTGAGAGTAGGTTGCAATGGTTCAATGAGAGTATTCAAGAAGTATTCTTTTCCATTGATGTCAAAGGGGGAGAATATTGGCATTGGATTAGACCATGCCTAGCCTAAGGGGGAGCATATGGTGTTACCATAAATGCCAAAGGGGGATATTGTTGGCATTGGTGTTATATGGGTGGTTGTGTAAGTGTTGGCATTGATGTCAACAAGGGTCAGCATTATGATTGGATGTTTGGAAGGAACCCCATGGTTGTTGGAGTGATTTGTAGAAAATCATCATAGTAGAAAGCTTATTGGAAAAGCCATAAAGTAATGAATATAGTGATGGACCAGATGGAATTCCATGGAAGTTGTAGGATTCATGTAGAAAATCATCACAGTAGTAGGCTTACTGAGGAAGCCATAAAATGATTAAGGAGAAAAGTGTGGCAGAGAGTTTGTATCCATATCACATGTAGAAAATGTTCTCAAAGCCTACATTGAACCATATCTAATAAAAAATTCTCTAGAAGAGTTTTCCAACCATATGCGGAAGTCCAAAAATGGACTCCTGGATCAAAAGATATGGCCTGCCAAAGTCTAGGGATTTTAAGCCTTAAGAAGGATAGGATATTAGAACCCAAAAAATCAGCTCATCGGAACATTAGGACATCTACAAATCAGATATAAAAACCTTGGATATCATCTCAATAGAACACCAAGACATTGACATATCGGATAATGGAATATCAGAATTTATTATGTGAGGAACCTTTAGAAGTTAAAATATATGATAGTTCCAATAGTACTAAAAAGTGTCGAGGAATGCTGAAGAAAATTAACAAAGGATCCTATTGCAAAACCAAGTTTTGACATACCCTCATCTCTCTCCTCTAGTAGGACACATGGTGATATAAAATTGGCTCCAAGAAGTTGTTGTGGCATATGATTTCAGCGTGATGTGGCAGTAAGACAAGACACATGGCAAGCTGATTCAACTTTATTGGGTAGCCTAATGTGTGAAATCTAGGTGGCACGTGTCATCCCTATGGAGTCGCCACATGGAGTAATTAATTCATATAGGAGGTTGTCATATCATGTTAGGGTCCCACCCTAACCCCCTTATTTATGTAATGGGACCACGGCATAGTCAAGAGTCAATAAAGCCCATATTAATAATTGTAAGTGGTTAATCCGCAATTAATAACGGAACCACAGTTAGTTGCAAATGGGATGTAGTATTATATAGATGGTATTAGTAATACCACAGTATTGGCCCGTGGTATTGCATGTATGAGTCATATATAAAGGATAGAGATGCCCTGCGAAGAGCATCGTGTCTTATTTTGTAATCGAGCTCTGCTCTATTAGAGGTTGCCCCCTCGAAGAGGCAAGTGAACATTACTCTCTAAATAATAAAATCATTGCTATTCTGTGTTCTGGGTATCTTTTCTTTGCATATTCTGTGTTCTGGGTATCTTTTCTTCGCATATTCTGTATTTGGGTATCATTTGCAGGTTAAGAGAATAACATATCAGAGGATGAAGACCTCGTAACTTCAGTGTAGATGGTTTTTGGAAAAGTTATGATGGAATGGGCTTTTGATATTGGGTTGGCACTTGCTCATGAAAATCCAAAGAACGAAGGGCACAAAGTAGAACAAAGGAAGATTGGCCCTTGACAAAAATGAAAGGCCTTAACGCCCAAGGGATATACCCCTGATCATAGCTCTTGGTCCTATGAGAAAACAACTGCCATAGGAGTTGAAGGCAAAGGGAGTCGAGGATATCCAAGAGTACAACATCGTAATGTTCTACCTTTGTAAAGTTACAATATGGCATTTCTCCGATGAAGTAGTACAATGAGTTAAAGGATGTATAGTTTGGCTATTGTGGAATTGAATGCAAGCTCAGAGGAGTTGATCATTGAAATGGATAAACCTACAAAAGACTCTGTAACAAGGAATCGAGGATGCCATTTCTGGCAGAAACAAATTTGGATGAATAAAGGAAGCAATTGACTACTTCGCGTGCATGACTAGGTGTTAAATGAGAATGGGTCTCTCATAGGAATGTTCAAGTCATCTAAGAATTAATTTCTCAGCATGGAACTCTATGTAGTTAGATAATAAAGAAATGCAAGGTCCATCTCTATTTTGGTAGTGTGACAGGAAACTACTAGAAGACATAATAGTAGCAAGGGAAGCCATGGTTATAGTATAGTTGGGAAGTTAGAGTGTAGACAATCGAGTATGCCTTGCACATAGTTCCTCAGTGAAACAAAACCATCACCTGCAAATGAGTAGATGGGGAGTTGAGCAGATTGTTGAAGTGCTGAGATGTGAGAGGTTTGTGTAGAGATAGACAAGTCAAAGCCCCAAGGAGCATACTGTGTGATACAACAACAAGTGCAACAATAGTGATGCATGGAGGGTAGTGAGGATAGTGCTAAAGAGAAGTCAGCAAAGGGCCTTTGAAATAGCAGGCAGAGTGCTGAGGAGATGTTGATGTGAACATAAAGTAAATAATTGTTGCATGAAATATCAAAAGATAGAGTGCAGAAGTTGAATATGCAACCAACCATTTTGGTATTTTACATGTAATTTGTATGCCTTTGTTTTTAGTTTGAAAATTGTATGAAATAGTAGAACAATGGCAAGATTAGGTTGGTGCCTACATCTGAAGAGGTTGGTGCCTCTTGGAAAGTTGGTTCTTTCTTACCAAAGAGGATTGGTTCCTCCAGTGAGTGGGTGATCACAAAAAAACAAATGTAATTAAGTGGGTGCTTAATTTACATCATAAATAAACAACAAATTTGGTTTTTTTTCCCTCTGGGTTTCCATGTGAAAAAAATTGTCAAATGTGTATGCTACTCATGTGATTGTTGTATTAACATGTATGTTTGAAATTGCTGTTCACTTCTTTTGTGAATGAATACTCTAAAAAGTAAAAGAAGATAAGATGGAACTATAATAATAACAGGATATATATATATATATATATATAGATATATATCATAATTATTATTACTCCGCTCTTAGTATATATATATATATGATATTATATATATTAGATATAGATAGATATATATCATAATTATTGATTTACCTCCGCTCTTAGTAATTCCTTATTTCAACATATTCCACCTTCATTTTATTCATGTGATCAAGATCTTATCCAAAGGCATTTCAATTTTTTAGACACATTCATAAAGCCTAATGGAAAGGTTGATCCATTTGTTTCCCAAGATGACATTAATGCACATAATCTTAATCTTGAATCTAATTTTATAGAAAACATTGCCTCTTCAAGGGATACCTTTTAGACTTTATATTTTACACCTCATGGCTCCCTATTACTTGATTCACTTGTTCAACCCACTCCATCATCATTTGCTTCAAATACCCTTGATTCCTAATTGGATAGTTCAAGTGGTGATAAGATACAAGATGGATACATTTATCAAGTAAAGGAGAAAAAGGATGAAGATTCATTCTATCTTACGACTCTTTTTCCAATCCCTCTATGTTCAAATGATCCTTCCACATTTTTAGAAGATCATGAATCTTGTAATTCTAGTAATCATTCAAATGGAACCAAAGCTCTTGACCAAGATAAAGCATTGGATAGCCATCATCCTGACACCAATAACTCCATTACTATATATGATGATGAATTCCCAAGTACATTGGATAATCTCTTGTTTTCATAGGAAGACTTGGATCTGCAACGATTTGATCTAATCATAGAAGCATTTCTCACGGGAATTTCTTCCTCATCTCACCAGCCCTTTGGTTGAGATGTGTGTAATGAATCAATCGGTATATCACGTTCTTCCAATTCACATTTTAATGAGTTATATCTCAACTTCACACAAGGTGATAAGGCTACCCATGATGAAGAAGATGATGCAGTTGAAAATATTTCTTACAATTTGGGTAATCCATTTGGTGATGTTAACACATCCGATGAAATTGTTGATTCGGACAACTACCATCTGATTCATAATGATATTGCTAAAATAATTGGTGATAGTTGTATTCACATAAATTTTGTGTTGACCATGATTTCAAAATGCAATCATTCAACATTTGAAAATATAGGAACTTGTTAGGGATTCAAGTCACTTCAACTTCAATTTATGTTAGGTTCTCGCAATCCTGATGAGATCTTCGAACTAGGTTAGATTATAATTTTCTCACATAATTATTTTCTCAGTTTTGTGTCACTAGATGTGAACTCCCTCTTGAAGGATTTTCATCATTTTCAAGTTAATTCTCTTAATTCCCAAGAGAGAATTTTTTATTGGATGAGATTCTTATTTGGCTAATTCTTCTTCATGTAAATCACTTGCATCTATTCTAGGGATGGAGTGCATATCCTTCACGTATGTACACAACTTTGAATCTTATCATTATGATCATAGGGACATAGATTATCATTGACTTAAATATTCCTTCCTGTCAAATTCTTCCATGAATAATCAACTACATACCTCTCTATTGTATGTTATGATGTTAATCATTTTTCTGGCACAATCAATCCCTTTGAGAATCATTCAATGCTTGAAGAATTCGGTGGGTTAAAACCCTCATGCTAATATGGATATTGGATTTGATTTAATATATGTTTATAATCTTTTTTCAGCCTGGTATCCTAATTAGTTTCTCATATATGTGACTCTTCCAAGCATTTTTAATCCCATAGCTCTCATATTGTTGATCTAGTATTTAATCAGGTACAAAGGGAACCAATGGAGAATCAAGAATCTTATATGTGAATTCGTCAATCTGATCATAACACCGGTTCTAACAACTGTCACTCAATTAATCATTTCCAACTAGTACATAAGATTATAGTTGTTTTACATCAATTGATATTTATGATTCATCATTTCACTATTTAGATACTTGTCAAATAGTTGAGGAAACTTCAACTTTTGTTGATGGTTATGTAAGGTCTCACCATCTCGAAAAGATTTTTGAATGAGTTTAGGTTGACTATATCTTCCTTACAAGATTCTTCAATTGTGCTTATTGAATGTTCATTTTATCAAAAGTTTAAAGGTTCTCAGATGGGTTGTTTTGAATTCCATGATCAAATTTCGAATTCGCTAGAAAAATATTACTTAGCAAGCTCTGTTGTTGATAATAATTTCTGACCTTACCTAATGTTTGCTAAGAATGAAAATACTAATGAATGTACAATTAATTTTTTTTTTAAAGGAGCATGTATTGAATACTTTTCTACCAATAGGCAAGAGCTCCAAAATTTTATGTATCATTTTCAAGTAAATCTTTTTATTTTTGCACATTGCTTCATCAAGGTTCTAATTTTTTTCTTCTTGTAGGTCGAGAGAATTTCTCATGGCTTCAGTGGAAATTTGATTTCACATGATATTGAATTTGTAGTTTAAGCAAGCTCACTCATAGCAAATCAATGGCTGTGATTCCTTGAAGTGACTCTACCATGGTACTAAATAGGTGTTGGTTTGTGTTATATTATTTCCATGACTAGCCCACATAATTAACCGGGGGGTTAGAAAGGGAGTGGAGCCCCACCTTCATTATGCTGATTGCGTAGAAGGGGGAGTCACAGGGGATTGGAGGGATGTAGGTAACCCCATTCTATGGGGTCCGGGGTAGTGCCCCAAAAAATTTTGGTTTTGGACCCTATATTAGGTTGGGAAGACCTACTTATGGTTTTGTGCATGATTTTTTGCCCATGGTTTTGGATGCAATGGTTTTCGGTCCATGGTTTTAGACACGATGGTTTTCAGTCCATGGTATTGGATGCTTTCGCATGTATAAATATGTATTGTAACATTGAAAGGAACACAATGAAAAATCAAGCTAGAAGTCCCAGTTTTGGGATCCAGGGGAAAATCTCTGTGTATATGTGTTTTTTGTGTTATGCTATGGCATTGTTTATTTTCTGTGTTTTAGAATTTATATGCAAGTAATTTATGTACAGGGTTAAAACCTACATTTGTTATCATTGCTCTTTTGGCTTCAAGGGGATGCCTTTGTTGCTGAGGGGTTTCACTCGGGCTTGTGGTAGACCCTGTTTAGTAGGAGATCTGTGAGATCGATTTTGGTGGTGAAATAAGATGGTGAGCAGTGGAAAGATAGAGATCAAGAAATTTAATGGTTAGAGTTTTGAGTTGTGGAAACTCAATATGGAGGATCTATTGGTGGATAAAGATCAGTGGATTATAGTAGATCCAGGTACTAAACCAACAGGAGTCTCCGATGAAGAATGGAAGAAGTTGGATCAGAAGGCAAAGAGCACAATACAATTGTGTGCCTCAGATTTAGTATTGTTGAAGGTATCAGGGGAAGCTACGGTAAAGGCCTTGTGGGAAAAGTTAGTGACAGAGCACCTGAACGTGTTTAATATTGTGGCAAGTCAGTTATTGTCTATTGAAATTAAAATTTCAGATGAAGATAAGTGCATCAGTTTGTTGTGTTCTCTACCAGATTCGTGGGATAGTCTAGTTATTGCAATAGGTAGTAATTCAATTGCCTTGCAATTTGATGAAATAGTCTCATCCTTGCTGATGGAGGAGATGAGACGGAAAGATATGGAGAGCCAGAATGGTGATGCCTTGTCTATGCAAGGATGGTCCCAGAATAGAAATAAAAATAAGTCATCGAGTGGGAAATATAAATCTAAAGGGAGATCTAAATCTCCAGGAAAACCTGTAAAGGTTGTGTTCTGGAAATGCGGAAAGGAAGGGCACTAGAAAAGGGACTGTAAATTTAAAGCTCCTAATAAAGGAAAGGGATCCAATTATGCTCCTTCTGCAGAGGTGAAAACGACCTCAGATGAAGGTGGGGATGTGTACTTGGCTTCTTCAAGTACACATGTAGATCATGATGCATGGTTTATTAACTCAGGTGCATCCTTTCACTTCACTCCCCATAGAGAGTGGTTCTGCGAGTATCAGAAATACAATGGTGGTGATGTCTTCTTAGGGGATGATAAGAAGGCTAGAATCATTGGTTGAAGAAAACTAAAGTTGAAGTTGCAAGTAGAAGGGTTAGAACACTTCCAATTGTTCTACATATTCCTGCATTGGCCTGAAATCAGATTTCTGGAAGAAATTTGGATGATGTAGGTGTAAAAATATTGTTTGAGAAGGATACTTGCAATATGGTTTGGGGGGGACTGGTATTGATGCAAGGAGTTCAGATTGGAACTTTGTACAAGCTACAAGGTAGTACTGTTGTTGATGGGTGCAATAGTTCTATGGTTCCTGAAAGTGGAGTAGAAAATCTAGTGGTCTTTGGAGAGAAGACCATGCTATGGCATCAAAGGCTTGGAGATATTAGAGAGAAGGGCCTTAAAATACTTAATGGTAAAGGTATGGTAGAAGGTATGAGTAATATCTCTCTAGATTTGGATTTCTGTGAAAATTGTGTATATGGAAAGCATAATTGGGTGAGTTTCCCCTCGAGTGGTAAGAGGGTGAAATAGATATTAGAGCTTGTGCAAAGTGATGTGTTTGGACCTATGAAGGTTCCATCACTGGGTATGTCTGTGTACTATGTATCATTTATAGATGAATTCTCAAGGAATACATGGATATATTTCCTTAAGAAGAAATATGAAGTCTTTGACAGGTTTAAATAATTTAAGGTTTTGGCGGAAAACCAAACAGAGAAGAAAATAAAGGTGCTAAGGACAGATAATAGTGGAGAGTTTTGTAGTAAGGAATTTGAAGAATTATGTAAGAAGTGTGATATAGCATGATAGAATACTACTCCATATACAACTCATCGAAATGGAGTTGCAAAAGGAATGAATAAGACGTTGATGGAAAGGGCAAGAAGCATGCTCAATGGTGTCGGGTTAGGATAGGAATTCTGGGCAGAGGCGATGGAGACAACATGTTACCTAGTCAATAGATCACCTTCATCAGCGTTGGAGGATAAGACTCCGCAAGATGTATGGACTAGTAAGAAACCCTCTCTTTCACATCTGAGGGTATTTGGATGTGATGCATATGTACATGTTCCAAAGGAGAAACGAACCAAGTTGGATAGTAAATCTGAAAAGTACATCTTAATTGGGTATAAGGATGGTTTAAAGGGTTATAAGCTTTTGAACCTAGTAACAAGGAAGGTTGTGTATAGCCAAGATCTGGTGTTCAGAGAGGTGAAATATGTTATTAAACATGAAGTCCAACCAAAGGAACCTGAGAAGATAGAGTTTGAGCTAAAGGAGGAAGAATCATACTCTACAGCGAAGGAGGAATCAGAAGATGAAGAGCCACAAACTACGGGTGTGAGAAGATCAGTTTGAGAAAGAAGGTAACCAGAAAGGTATAATCCATCTACTTTCTGTTCAAATTTTTCTTTATCTATTACTGATGATAATCCTAGAAATGTGAAGGAAGAATTAGATATAGAGGATGGAAAACTCTAGAAAGAGGCCATGGTTGATGAAATGGAATCTTTGCAAAAAAAATGAGACTTGCGATTTGGTGGAGTTGCTAGCTGGAAGGAAACCCATTGGTAGCAAATGGGTGTTCAAGAAGAAGATAAATGAAAAAGGAAAGGTGGAGAAACACAAAGCTCGGTTGGTAGCAAAAGGTTATTCCCAGGTGTTGGGAATTGATTTTGGTGATATTTTTTGTCCTCTTGCCAAGGTAACTTCTATTAGATTAATTTTATCTGTTACTGTTGCTTTCGGTTTTGAGGTAGAACAGATGGATGTGAAGACAACATTTCTTCATGGGGACTTGGAAGAGGAGATCTACATGAAGCAACCTGAAGGCTTTGTGATGAAGGGTAAGAAGGAGCTGTTACGCAAGTTAAAGAAGTTACCATATGGGTTAAAACAATCACCAAGGATGTGGTATCATAAATTTGATACATTTATATGGGGACTTGGCTTCACCAAAAGCAAAGCAGATCACTGTGTGTACTTTAAATTAATTGGTGACAACGTTATTTATCTAGTCTTGTATGTGGACGATATGTTGCTAGTTGGAAATGACAAAGAAGTTATCTAGGATTTGAAGACCCATTTGTCCTCCAAATTCAACATGAAAGATCTTAGTGCTGCAAACTATATTTTGGGCATGGAAATTAAAAGAGATTGGACAAAGAGGAAGTTCTGATTAAACCAGAGGAAGTATGTCAAGACAATATTGCAGAGGTTTAATATGCAGGATAATAAAC
>APFE031225319.1:42084-65268 GCA_000404065.3 Pinus taeda | reverse complement strand
GGTTCATTTTTTAATGAGCTTAAACTCTGGGGGAAACATTTGCTCATTGCTTAGGTTTAATTTTTAACGAGCTTGAACTTCACATAAAAACTACTCGTGATAATGGTCATTGATTATTTGATTTCACCGCTAACATTTTGTTCCTTCGATGGTTGTACTGCCTATTGAATTGCTTCATCAAACCGATTAGCAATGAACAATACATGCTTAAAATTGAGTTAAAACACTAATACTTTACTTTAATTAAGTGAAAAGTAATTTAAAAGTGGTTTTTACCCCTCATTTTACCATTTCATTTGAACTTTGTTTTGTTGCAGCTCTGGAGGTGCCTACCCCCCTTGATTTTCACTAGCTGATTCTAGGAGATTATGTGGACGATTCTCGGCACCGTCTGGACCAGGTAAGAGCTAAACCTGAGCTCTTCAGTTGCATTCCTTCCTTTTTGAATTCTGAGCATGTTTCCCTATTTTTCTGATCCCCTGTGGTTTCAAAAATTCGCCCTGGCTCCATCGCACCCTTCCTATATCGAAAGGTGCGATGCATACTGGTGTGGCCATTGGCCAGTCAGTATGCATCTCACCCAGTACACTGCTGGGGTGCGATGGGCGCGAGAAGGGAAACTTTTGCACTGTTTTCTCATGGAATTTTTTCCTATTTTTTTCCAAATCAGGACCTTGATTCTTCTCTTTATTTTTTTGTAGAGATTCATCGGAGCAAAATGGTTGTTACATGGTGAGAATGCGAGCATGAAGAAGAGGACATGGTTGCTTTACATGATCCAGGTACGATAACTGCACTGCGGAACTGTGGCCTACTCAAGTTTTTCCACATCTCTAGCATGAGGCAACAAATCAACTTGTTGCAATATTTTCTCGATGCATGGGATCCTACTGACCAGGTGTTTCAAATGAGAGGCAAATCCATCCCCTTGACTGTCGTGGACATCTATTTTTTGACCAGTTTATTGAGGCGTGGTGCCCCTCTCTCATTATCAGGTCCCGCCCGTGGGGGCGAATCAATGAGAGATTATATCCACTAGTATTGCAGAGAGGGATCTTAGCTGAGTAGGGATGGCAAGATCAACATCCGAGATGTCCCTCACCAGTCCTTGAGGACCATTCTGTTTACTTTTGCTAGACTGGTCGGTAGTGTAGCTCTTCACGTGGCTAACAGGTCCTATATGCAGTATGCCTTGGAATGCCTTGAACCAAAGGTGTTAAACTGGTGTGACGCAGTACTCCCTATGATGAAAGAACAACTAACCAAGGTAAAAAGTGGAAAATCCAAGAATTTCGGCTATGGTTCTATTTTGACCGCTTTCGCCTTGGAAAAGATCCCACTAATGCAGCCGCAGTACATTTCACTTAGTTTACCTCCACCGACTGAGCCATGGATGCATAGATGGGTCGACCTCATGGCCCCACATGCTGTTCAGTCCCAGGTTTCCTTCTCTGATACTTTCTTCGAGTGGTTCCACCATCAGGGGATGGTTTTTTCCAAGTGTCCATATGCTGGTATGGATTTCTAGGGTGACCTAGATTTGGTGCTGTCGGCTGGTGAGCAGTGGGGCATTATCGGTAAATTCTCTAACCATATCTCTGTTTATCATTTTTTATAATGTTCTTGTGCTTTATTCCATCAAGACTAATCAAAACTCATGTGCTTATGTAGATATTGGACCAGTTCAACCAGCAGTACGTCTGAGAGCACCAGCTGCCATTCCAACAGGAGAGGTTGTGGGGAGGGCTATCCTTTGTGACCTTGATGTGGCTCAGACTCTTTCAGCATTGCAGGATCAGGTCAAGGGTCTCACTCTTGGTATTCCGGATGTGAGGACCAACGAGCTGCCTCTAAGGTTGCAACGACATACTACTAGCATGCCGAGTCGATGGACTAGGCTTTACACATGATTGTACAGGCGGTGACTTGTTATCACCAGCATCATTACACTAGCGTGCCCCCTAGAATTTTGAGTTTTGGGTCATTTTACCGATTTTGTCTTGGTTATAGAACATTATGTATAAACCATCAATAGTTATATATATATATATTTTTTTTTTCGGAGCTTTATTTTGGTTAAGTGACATGATCTTGATGTAAATATCAATGAAATGCCTCTTTTATAAATGTTGCAAATGTCTATCTAACACATAATTTGCCAATCAGTCCATTAATGTGTTTAAGTTTCTGGAAATATGCTGATATTGAATAGAGTCAAACTGCCTTTCCAAAATATTGACCCTTAGGAACATGCGATAGATAGCTGGATTCTGTACAGAGTAGATACCGGTGAGTTGTAGGATGACGAGTTGTGAGTCTAGCTTGACGACGAGCTGGCGTATGCCTCGTGTGATGGCATCAGAGAGGAGCTCTATCAACATGTTGTATTTAGCAATATTGTTCATTGACCGACCAATACATACCCCTCTGAAACTCACTAACTCTCCGCTTGGATCGAAGATGGCCCAGGCCACAGAAGATAGGTTCCGCAAACTACGACTTGCTCCGTCGGCATATCCAACAAATGATTCCAATAGGTCTGGCATCTGTAACAAATGTAAAATTAGATCACTTTAGCAAAACAATTACCCTTAGCGAAAACAAAAATGTAACAAAATCATAGAGGTTACTATCTTGATTCAAGCATAGTAACGCTTAAGGTACAACCCATTGTGGGGTTGTGCCAGTGGAATCCCATCATAATCCACTAATGCATAGGCTCCTTTTGCTAATACATTATTAACAATATAAGGGCCCATCCATAAAGACTTGAACTTACCTGCTCCCAATTTATTGGACTCTTGGTCGTAAAGTAAGACCAGGTCACCTTCTGAGAAGACATGGGGTTTGACATTCTTATCAAACTGCGCCTTGACTCGTTTCTTATGGGCTTCATTAGCCAAAGTGGCATTACAATGGGTTTCATATAATTGGATTAGTTCCAAGAAATGAGCCTCCTGTTTTTAAGTTCTGGGGAGAAGGTCGATCGCGAGTTTGAGGGACGAGATTTCACATTGAATTGGTAAGATCACTTCCAGGCCATACACCAGTTGAAAGGGTGTAAACCCGGTTTCATTCCTCACCAATGTCCGGTATGCCCACAAGGCTAATTACAAGATCAGGTGCCAACTCCTTTTATGGACTCCAATCATCCTTTGGAGCATCTGCTTTAGGACCTTGTTGATTGCCTCAACTTGTCCATTAGTCTGCGGATAATACAGAGTAGAGCTATCATGGGATAGCCCTAATTTGGTATCCAACTCAACCATCATGTGATTGCAAAAATGCAATCCATGATCTGTGACTATGGACTGTGGAATGCCAAACCTGGAGACTACATGATTGAAAAAGAAGAGGGAAGCCGTTTCGCCGCTATTGTTTAATGTAGGCATCGCCTTGGCCCATTTGGTAAAATAGTCTACTGCAGTTATGATATACCCATGCCCCTCGGCTGAGGTGGGGTTACATGTCATGAAATCTATGCCCCATTTGGCAAATGGCCCAAAAACAACTACTGGTTGTAGAGGTGCAGGTGGTATTCTAGTTTTTCGATCAAAGATTTGACAGGGATGGCAACTTCTGACTGCGGTTATGCAATCTTTGAACATTGTTGGCCAGAAGTATCCTGCTTGTAAAATATTTTGCACCGTAGCGTAACCAGATTGATGCCCCCCACACATGCCTGAATGGCAATCATTCAGGCCTTTTTCGGCCTCCTCATGGGTGAGGCACCTCCTCAAAACTGTATCAACACCACAACAATAAAGCATATCACCGACGATCATGTAGTCTTTTGCTTGGTATCGAATGTGTCATTGTTCCGAGCGGGAGGTATTAGAACTATATGTTTGGGTTTGGATATAGATTATTATGTCTCCATACCACAGATTTCTTGATGATATTAGAAACAAAGATTCGTCCACGATCGCTTCTTTTGATGTGGCATCATTGGACGACGATGGGAGATCACATAGTAACTCCGCGAAAACCAGGGCTTTCTTCGATTTGGATTTTATAAATTCTAGATCAAACTCTTGTAGAATTGCTATCCATTTTGAATATTTGCCCCCTAGCAACTGTCGTGACAATATATAAGTCATTAGGTTGCAATCTGACAAAATGGTAGTTTTTTGAAAGAGGACATAGTGTCGAAATCTTTGTATTGCTTGAATAGCTACGAGAGCTAGTTGTTCAATGTAGGATTACTTGCTTTCTGTATCATTCAAGTTTCTACTCAAATACTATATACTATGTTCAATTCCATTGTCTTCTTAAACTAAGACCATTGCGATGGTCATATCTGCTGCAGCCAGATACAGGTTAAAGTCTTTTTGATAATTAGGAGCATACATTAATGATGCTTTTATTAGGGATTCCTTTAAAGCATCAAAGGAAGCTTGCGCGACCTAATCCTAGATGAAGGGTACTTCTCTTTTCAATAGACGAGTATAACCTTTAGCAAGTTCGGCGTAATTTGGAATGAACCTCCTTAGAAAGTTTGCTTTACCTTGGAGTTTCTGAATCTGAAGCAAATTTGAAGGTGGAGGCAAATTAATGATTGCCTGAACCTTACATGGGTCAAGACAAATCCCGTCTTTTGAGACCACAAAGCCATGTAAACGACCAGAACTGACACAGAACACACATTTGTGTGGATTGAGTCGTATCTTGTAGTGTCGGCAACATAGAAATATCGCTTTCAAATGCTGCGGATGATCGGTCCGCTTTCGTGAGTGAGCTGGAAGATCGTCGAGATATGTTTGAATGATGTTTTTAATGTCATGGAAGGCATAATTCATTGCCCTATGAAATGTTGCTCCTGCCTTCTTTAAACCAAAGGGTAGTTTGAGATATGCAAATGTGCCCCACGGACAAATAAATGCAGTATTTGACTGGTCCTGTGGGCGGATATTTATTTGATTATACCCGAAAAATCCATCCATAAATTAAAATATTTCACATCCAATGCATTCATCAATTATCTGGTCAATGAAGGGTGTAGGGTAGTTGTCTTTCGGACAAGCTTGATTTACATCCCTATAATCGACGCACACTCTAATGATTCCTTGTTTCTTCATTACAGGAACAATTTTTGATACCCAATCGGTTAGATGAACTGGGTAAATAAAACCAGCATGGAGAAGTTTTTCAACTTCTACCTTGATGGCAATGGCTTTCTTGGGGTGCACCTATCGTAGTCGTTGTCGTACCGGTTTGACATCTGGATACATCTTAATTTCGTGTTCAACTATGCTCGAGTGAGTGCCTGGCATTTCATCATACGACCAAGCAAAGACATCTCTGAAGTCACGAAAAAGAGAGTAATATATTTCTAGTTTTGAAGAAGAACAAGATTTGCTGACGTGAATATTCTCTACAACATTTGTTTTGGTCGAGATGTTTATGGCGATAATCTCTTCAATATTGGACAAGTTTCGTTCAGAATCCACCGTGTTTATAGTATTTGATAGAAAATCAAAAACTGAGGGATGATGAAGTTCACTGGAACTATCTTCCTTATAATCCAGAAGATGGGAACGATGGTGGTAATCTTCCCATGGTGCCCCTTCAATCATCATTGACTGAATAATTCCTTTGTTTGTAGAATTTACTTCCGACCAAGGATCTGAAGGGGTGCCATATTCCTTAGATCTATCTATCCAAACGCTTGATGAGCATTGATTTGGGTTTGCCTCCCATGCCGAAAACATTGATTGCTACAAGATTTCTATTGGGCTTGGAGACAATACTTGCATATGATCCATGCTAATATCATTTTCGGACATCTTTTGAATAGAAGATATCATATTGCAGGTTCCCACTATTGCCACTTCCACCAGATCAATTAGAGGTGATAGGGAAAAAGTACCCATTAATATAGGGTCTTTTAGTAGGCCTACTCCGATATTTTGAAGTGAATGAGGGCTTCCATGGATCATTGGAATGCTTCCCATAACTTGTGAATTGTTGGGGAGAAATGTTTGCTAGTCAACAATTGTTATACTTCCTTGGAAGGGAAATGCAATCTTCCTGAAGTAGGTCTATATCCAGGGCCTTCCCAGTAGGATGTTGTAATCGAGGCTTCCGTCAATCACTTCAACATCAATTTCTATTGTTTTTCCCCCCAGTTCGACTTGTAAGTTACTTAAAATCCCATATGGGGTGTATGTTCATCCATCAAATGCTTTTAATGTCATCGAAGATCGTGACAAGGGTGGAGATCCTAAAGTTTTCTAGCAACTCATCGACATAATACATGTAGATGCCCCCTCATCAATAATTGTTCGACGAACAGTTTCGTTGAGGGCTTTCACTTGAATAAGGAAAGCTAGTTGAGCTGGAAACTAAGGGTCATATCCTTTATGATTAAAGGCCACAATATTGGAATCCGTTGGGTCAATCCCACCTATTACTGATAACAAAGCTTTCTTTTGGGAGGGGAAATTTTGCAATACCTCAAGTGTTGACATAGTGGATGGCGATTGGGCCAGATCTTCCACTATATTATAATGTTGTGCTACTCTTGCACGAGGATTAAATGTCGATTTGTGTACTACTCCCTTTGGTGGCTTTATCGTTAGTTCAGGAATGATGGGCTGCACAACTTCGGTCGAAGTTGTTGTCGAACTACTAGGTTAATCATTAGCCTTGTTGTCTGATAGCTGTGGATTCCCGTAATCTTTATTCCTTGTCAATATCAAAGCATCATTTTGCTGCTTCGAAACTGACAACATTAGCACTTGGGATGGGGAAGCATTGTCATTAGAAACCAGATTTGTTCCTGGATTTGGAAACCGATCCGTCAATACCGCCAAGGTTTTTGAATTCTTAAGGAATTTTCTAAGCTCGACTTTATGTGGACAATCTTTTGTCCAATGATCCTCATCACATATGACTTGGTTTCCTATCTCCTGAAGGGTTTGTAGAAGATTTTTCAGGAGATGACTCCTCCTATTTTTCCTTCTTCCCTTTCTTTTCCTTCTTGCCTCCTGGTTGCTTCGGTTCTTTTCCTTTTTCAGTCGACACAGCATTTACCTCTGAGGCGAGAAGCTCCTCATTTGCATTTTGACTTGGAACCGTATGAGCCTTCTTTGTTGTAGCTTTTACAGTTTTCGTGCTAGTTTCTCCTATCACGCCATCCCCGACATGAGAGTCTTTGCTTGATTTAGGAGGGGGAGGAACATAGAATTCCAGTCTAGGAGCATAAGGGATTTTATCGTAGAGCGTGCCAGACTGAGTGTATATCAGGTCTAGATATTGCACACAAGCAATCACTTGCTCTTCAGTGATGACTCCTCCCTTTGCCACATCTTCTATAATAGAAAGTAATAATGACTTAATAAACCATTCAGCTAGCAGCTGATCAGGAACATATGTTTTCACCATTCTATGATGATGTCGCCACTCATGAATATGATCAGATATGTGAGTGGTCGTTGTCTATTTGAAATTGGGAAGAAGCTCTGTTCCCGTTTTTTACCTTATGGGTAACTGAAAATGGGTTAAAAAGGTTGTGGCTAGGGTGCTGAAGTTATCAAATTAAGCTCTAGGAAATTCGATATACCATTTTGCTGCTGAACCAATTAAAATTCACTGAAAAAGGTGAAGCCTAATCGAATCATCATTTAGAGTGTTAGATGAACACCACAGATGAAAGTTCATCACATGATTCGACGGGTGTTCACCCGAATTTCCATTAAATTTAGGAATATCTGACGGAAGTTTATGAGGAATCGTTGGCCACCAAGGGGCATAAGCGATTGGATCATTTGTCAGCCGATTTAGATCTAGTAATTCTAAATTTGCCATGAAGGGCAACTGTTGATTCAAGTTCGGCGAAGCATACCCAGGATAAGATGGGATTGCCTGAGCAGTGGGTCTTTGCATACCAGCATAGTGCATTTGATGCTAATAACTTTGGTAAGGTTGATGGGCATAACCATTATGAAATGGTTGATGTTGACCGTTTTGAATATACAGCTACCCTTGGTAAACTTGTTGGAATTGCTGTTGTTGATATTGTACCAGCCATGGTTGTGAAACCATTTGTTGTTGTCCAATACTAGCTGTTTGACCAAGATGAGGGGTAATGGTGCTTGTTTGAGCCTGGGTCACCCCAGTTAGGGAGCCACTAATCAATGATTGTGGTGGCATCATAGAAACAAGAGGCTGTTGAATTGCGACTTGAGAGACTTGAGGTTGGCATACAACATGCAACGCTTGTACTTGCGACACTGTCATAATAGCCAGTGTAGTGGGGATATTTGACATAGGCAAACTTTGTTGCATTGAGTATACAAATCTTGGTTGTTGAGGCAGTATCGGCACCAAACTATTGGATGTAATTCCAGCATAACCTGAATTCTGTTGTGAACTGTCATATGTTTGTTCTCTTGGAAGAGACAATGAAAGGGAATATTTCTCCCCATACGGCAGTAATCCAGTGCTTAAAGGAGTAATTTTCCTTTGAGGATCGAACTGCCCAAATTGACATTGCGAAGAATCAATTTGTTGAGACTCAACATAAGATATTCAAGATATTATTCCGGACGAACAAACGGGAACAGAACATACTGTCAAAACAACCCCTGAATGGATTCCACCCAGTGCTTGAGAGCTAGTCGCGACAGATGGTATGCCGACGAACATTGTTGGAGTGACAGCAAGAAGTTTTGTCATTGATGTGTCAGATGACACAGTCCTTGATGTCGACGGTTGTTCAGACATATCTAGTCTATCCAAAAGATTCCCTAGCGATTCTACAGGAACTTCTTATAACGGTAGACTAATTTATGACGAAGAAGGATATATGGTGATCCCAACTCCAATGTGTGATGGAGTACCAGATGGGGGATCCTCCGCAATCTCTTCTATAGCAATCAATCCAGGTGGAAGAGATAGACCGTCAGGTCCGTAAAATATTTCCGGTCCGGAAGAAGGTATAGATTTTGCAACGATAGATGTTTGGGGAATAACACCTTCTGAATCAGCTGTAGATGGAGCTAGTTCAGGAATAGAAGTGTTTACCTTCACACTAGGATCAGTTCTATTGTCCTCTTGTGGCTACGGAACTTCTTCCATAGAGGCAGGGATACCAGAAATGTTTGGAGTAACCGGAGTCTCTGAGGGTGTCGGAACACTTGTTCCAACCAAACCAGGGGACTTTGAACCAGTTAAATGAGTTCGATTTGTCCATAATAGTTTTGTTTCCAGAGACAAATATGGTTGACTCATAAGTCTCTACGAACGATGCGGTTTTGATTGACTTTCCTCCACGATTGCGAATTACTCGATCAACTAAAAATAAAGGGGGGAAATGATTCTGAATTAAATTAATTTTAGATGCTTTGACACAACTTGTTTTTCCAATTTTTAAGAGTCGAGAAAAAACAAAAGATGACTCTAGTCGCCTTCGATTTTTAATGAGCCTGAAGTGACAAGTGCTTAGATGAACCTTTTCCTTTAAGGAGTCTGAAAAGGAATGAAAGAGACTACTCTGGAAATCTAGACAGAGGGATTACCAAACCAATCACAAAACTGTAGAATATTTTTTACGGTACGACAGTCAATCTTCCCGAATGTTGTGTTCACTGCATTGTGATCGATAGGGCGACAGACATGGTTCCTATGGATAAAGGATATAGCCTATTGTGGTCTCCCAATATATACTCGACAATACATGGGAGCACAAGTCTGTACTGGCACTTGTCATCTCAAAGAGGAGGAATCACCCAACCAACAATGAAAGCGATACTTGCCAGGCTTTACGATGCTGGAATACGTTTCTAGCCTAGACTTCTAAATGTTGTGCATTAGGTTCCAAAGCGTTTTTATGTTCATTGAATTTAGTTTACAGTTGATCTTTATTAAGAAATTTGCCTTTCAGGTTCACCGCGTGATGTAGATATACAATTCCTAAAATGCAATCTAAGATGATAGACAATCGTTTAATCTTCTTTTTGCAATGAAAATCCTAGCTACTAAAGAAAGAGAGATGATATTCTTTCAACATAGAGCAAAGAGCACACACTAGATGCACTTTCCTAAATCAAACCAACAAGCAGTCTAAATGCAAATGCACATGCATGTATTTTTTTTCAGCCTTCTTAATGTGTGAATGACAAGAAGAATGCTAAGTACAAATCTAAATTATCTTTTCAAAGCAACAGTACTAACAAATTTCTCTTCAAAACAAAAGGAAGATAATGATGACACTTTGCGACTTTGAATTGAAAACTGTTTTTGACACTTGAAAAACTACTAATTCAAATCAAATACAATTGTAACTATATAATCAACCATCAAGAATAATAGAATTCTTTTCTTTGACTGAAAACGACACTTGAGACACTTCCAAATAAAAAGACGATAGTTTGATTACGCTACTTTTTGTAAAAGAGAACTGTAAATGGCACACAGTACATAAAAGCATTCAAAAATTCTTTTTACTATGGAGGCGGAATCATGCAAAGGAAGGGAGTTTCCACAGTGGTATACTGATCACAGATAGCCAAACTCCTGAATAAAGCTGAAGAGAGTGAACACAGAAACCAAAATCTGAGAGCAGAAGAGGTCTTATCTGATTAGTGCACCTGCAACACAGGGAAAGTGCGATGTAGCGCACCTACTACACACGGGAGGTGTGATGCATCCAGATTCCTAAGAGGAGAAAGTGCGATGGTCCAGGGACGAGACTTTAACTTGATTCTTGGTCACAGTTTGTAGCTTAGTTCAGGGATTTAGGTCAAGCTAATGATGGTCAGTAAATAGAAATCACAAGGGCTGATCTAATGAGGTTACTAGAGCCACCACTAGGGCAATTAGGATGTTTGCAAATCAATTGTTCAGTTTATAAACAAAACCTAGAGATAGACTGAGGTAGCATTGATCTACTTTGCACTTGCATAGCAAATGTAGTTCGAAGGCTAGCTGGCTTAACTTCAGGCTCCATCTGTAAGTTTATAAAGCAAACAAATATAAACAAGCAGACAAGCTATTTTCTCCCCAGTGGAGTCACCATTTTGTTATCGGGAAATCTAGTGTCTATGCAGAGCTGCTATTCCCACTAAGACAGGTAGCTATCTTAGAAACAAACAGATTAATGTTACTTTCGTTTTCCTTTATGAGAAGTAGATAGGAGAAGAACAAAGAATACCAACCTCAATCCTTCGCTCAGTTCTTTGCCTGTTCCTTCTCCTCACTGACTAGTCTTTACCGCTTCTCCTTTGACCACTCTGCTTCATAGAGTACCTGTAAAGTCAAAGCAGCATAATACCTTCAAAGTGCAAAGATCTACAATCACAAACAATATAGGACTAGATATATATTGACCACACAAATGCATATACTATCATACATACATGAATGTGGAGGAAAACTTGAATAGCTTTATTGATATGAAGATTAGAAGAGAGGATTACAACCCATTGTTCTGACCCAGCATCATCCTCCCAGCATGAAAGCCCTTCTTCACCTCATGAAAAGCTTAGATCACCCAACACTATGATATTCGACCAGGAAACCAACAACACTTCCTTACAAGATACAAAATTCCAGCCTCCAGATCTCTGGGATGAGGGATCCATATATAGATGATTGCAGGGAGGTGAGTCAGCTTCTGGGATTTTGATTAGTGTCTTCTCTCTGATAGTTCTTGATTCCACTTGGAGATTGGTGATCTCTTACTCATCCCTGGGCAAATTCAGAGAGGAAAGTGTCACAAGAGAAGTTTCTGGAAGATTCCATGATCATCCACCTTGCAAACTGTCTCTGCCATTTGTCCATTCTCGCCCATCGCACCCTACAGAAGGGATTTTTAGTATGCATCACACTTTTTGCACTGGGTAGGTGAGATGCATTGCACCCTTAGCACTAAGCAACCTGTATGGTCCAATTTTGACCAGTTCTGAGCAGTTTCCTGTGGAGAAATTCTGGGAGATGATGTAATCAGCTGACCTTGTTTCTTTATGGCATGAAACAACACTTTTAGGGACTCAAAAGCCCTTGGAATATGGACATATATTATTGGGGCTGCAGTGCCCAAAACTGTCTATAACACTGATGTACGATCCCACTTCCTAATCAAAAGTTAAAAAATATATTTTTATATACATATATGGAATGCAGTTTGTGATATGGTTATGTAAACAATGGGTTTGGTAAAAATAAAATATAACCACCTTATGGAATAATCTGCCCAGGTTTATTTAAACTCATGTTTTTTACCATTAGGAGGGAGAGATCAACGGGCACGGATTTTGAGACCAGGTGGCAGAACCCTGAGCAGCTGAGAAACACTAGTGGAACCTTGCTTACGCAACATTTTTGTAGGAAGGTGATTTTGCCCCAGACTCATAATTGGGAAAGTTTTATATGGGTTTTGCACCTCTCGGCGACGTGAATCCATTGGCGGTGTCAGTTTCTGCAACAGAGCTCTCAAATTTTTAGGCATTTTCCAGCATGGAGGTATAATGCTCCATTTTTGTAATTGATGAATGTAACTTCTTTTGATGCCATTTTTAATGAATGAAGGCCCCCCCATTGATCGAGCAGGGCCAGGAGACATAGTCCAAGAGGGAAGAACTCAATTATCAAGTTCTTGTCTTCTTGTCTTCTCATGTGTTTCTTCTTCTTCTTCTCACATGTGCACATTTAAGTTTCTCTTTGGTTAAGCTACAAACTTTATGTAATTCTTTTAATGCATCTATAAACAAAAGATAACCTGGATCATGGGGTGACCCTTGACATTTCCCTTTGTGATAGTTAATCTACCCTCATGACTCTTCATATACTCTATGATTGTTGCATCCAACTATTAACACTTGAACTTCCATTTGACATGACGTTACATTATAATGCACATGTGCTCATGGAGACAAAATGGCTTGAGCAAGCCATGCAAGACATCACTGACACTCGGTTCGTTGAGGTGAGACCAACTCTTTGACAAGCTTGTGATGGTGAAGGTGCTAAGTTGATGCCAATCTTAGTCATCCATGATTGTGTGCACGCACCCCACAGTGACATCTTGTCGAAGCGAACTCTTGCCTTTGTTGCATCCGATGCATTGGTATGGATCCTTCATCCACCTTATTTGCTAACATTCACATGGTCTTCTTGGGTGCAGTTGAATCGAAAACACAGTGATGCATAGTGTTCATGTTGATATTCAAGTGTGTGGTAGTGGTCATGTGCATCAACTTTCCAAAGTACATGTTCAACTCTAGTTGGACTTGCTTATTATCTTCGCCTTGGTGAGTGTGTTGAATGGGTTGGATCGCATGCATGCACACAATGACATTCATACTACTGAATCCCTTGCATATGACCAACAACATTGCTCACCATGTCTGCTCCGTGCGAGCTACTGGGATGGATCTTTAACTTGTACAGGTGTAGTTTCATCCATGAATGTATGTTGCATCCCCTTTTGTTCCTATTCATGTTACACTCATTTTCTTATCTGTGTAGCTTCATGTTCTCTCTTGTGTTGCTGCTTTAGCACATGCAACTCCTTCTTTGTTCCATTCTCTGTCTTCGCGTGTTCTTCATGTCCCATCGTCCCCTCAGAGCCTGAGTCTCCAAAGTTTCTTTCATCACCCATGGATCTGCTTGAGCTTGAAACAATGTTCCACCTATGTGTTTTCAACAACCTTCCTCTCATGTTCATTGCATCTGGTATGCTGCCTTCAGCTCCCGTTCATGATGCTACTCGCTGTGATGTTGCTGTTCTCATATATTTTTGTTCTTTCCTATAAACAACTTGATGTCTTCGTGAGTAGGTAAACTCATAGACACTTGACTGACTACATCCCCAAGTGTGGTCTGAATGGTGTCTTCGACTTTACTTTCCTGGAAACTATTGCACTTGTGTTTCTAAGAGGTAGATGAACACCTGTGATACCTGGACACATGGAAGCCCTCATGGCAAGTAAACTGTCTATTGAAAACCAAATTGAACTTGAGAACTGATTTGCAACATATGTGTGTGACTGATAATGAAGGTTGTGCAATTTCAGGTGGGAGGTCAGGAGACTGAGTGTCAAGACCATGCAAGGCACAGTCTGGGCTATTGGGAGGCTAGCTAACTACTGGAAATGCACAATGCACACTCCATTCTAGTTTTTGACTACTGGAATTATCCAATGCGCAATCTTAGCTAGCAATGGCTGTAGGCTCAGTGATTGCATTGTGCAATTTTCTGGGCCAGCAGTAACTGTCCCTCAAAAATGCGCAAAGCAGTCTTGGAGGACAGTGGCTCAGCAGAAATGCACATTTCTAGAGAGGAAGACAAAGCCTTCCTTCCCGAAATTGCACAATGTTGTCTAAGTGAAAGCAGAGTCCGAGCCAAGGTTAACCAGACTCGCCAACGGGAAACTGAAAGTGAATGTGCATATGAATGCATGGTGATACTGAGTGTAAGCATGAGTGAATGATTCTGCATGCAAAGGGTGAATGATAGATTCAAAAAACAAAACACCATGCATGTGGGTGAGGTGAGTCACCGAATTAGCGACTGAAATGGTGCTAGTAAAAGCTAGAATGTATCAAACTGATAACAAGCGCTCACTGAAATCAAGCAGACAATGTTCAAACAAAGCGAAATTCAAAAAGAGCCAGAAATGCAACATAATTCATTGAAAGTGGTGTTACCCAAAAACAATTGAGATGATTGTGTCGACAACTCCTGGATGTGATGTAGGATGTCAGAGCTACAAGGTTGATGTGAGGAATGAGCTCTGCGGCATCTGGTTGATGAGTTTTGATAACATCGAGGTTGTGACACGCATGCCACAAATCTAAGGAAAGGGATACTTGGTGGGAGGTTTCTAAAATGATCCTTGCATGTAACCTCCAAATACTAAAAAACGATCCTTGAAACAAGGGATGCCTTTGCATGCTGCCTTGGGAGAAGTAGCCCATGAATTCAATTCAAGTTTTCTTAGCCCTAGAGGGAACCAGTAAACTCAGTTGCACATGTAAGAGACTGCTCGACTATTGGGAGAAAATGCGCATTTTTTACTAGGAGCTGAGATGGTTTTCCAGGGTATTTGCGCAATTTCTAGTCAAAGTAGGTGACTCCTACCCAAATTTGCGCAAATTCTTGGCTAAGAAGACCTGCTATGGAAACTTGCACAATTTGCATTGTGAGCGTCGATTTCCATAATTGTGCAATTCTGCGGCCTACTAGACTGCCAATCAGGATTGCACAATTTATGGAGGGAAGGATGGTTGCCCTCCAGAATTGTGCAATTTCTTGGGGGAGTTGCTTAGCCGGCAGTTGTTCTAAGTCTGGGTGATCAGCCTGTTATTGGAATGCATCGAGCTTTGATTGACAGGCTACCTTTGTGCAAGAAAAACACTGAAGCTTGTGTACTTTACGAAGCAAGACATGCTGGTGTGAAGGTTGGAAGGGAGCCTCCAAAACAAAGAAAATTTTGGAGGGTGGTTGTAGCTTCTACAATACTTGGTGACACATTAGCAGAACTCCAGCTCTCTGAATGGACCTTGTTCATGGAAAGCATGCCTAACACCTTCGAAAGTATTGTTGAGTTCTCAGCTCCTCTTAGTTTCCACACTAGCTTGATTGTAAGATGTAGCATCTACCAAGATCTTGGTTGATTGACATACATTTTAAGTGAAGGCAACATAGTTTTTACAATTTGGGTTGAGGGGTATATTGGTGCATAAGAAATATAGTCGTAAGAGTCTTACTATCATCCCTAGTGTTGCTCCTCTTCCAGTAGGCCTGGATAGTACCCCAACGAAGTCACATAGGAACACAAGCATGGCTTCACTACCAGCGAGCCTGGTCAGTACCTCGGCAGAGTTACTTGCATCACCTCTCTGTGTAGGAAGCCTTCCTCTTCTTTCGCCTTATTCATTTTCATTTTTACAAACTTTTTGCACTTTTTCATTTTTTCATTTTTCATCTTCGTAACTGTGCATAGCACTTATTCATTCTAGAGGCAGAAGAGGGATCCTTACTTATTGAGAGCACAAGAGGTTGTTCCTGCAAAGAAGTAGTTTATTATACCTATGATGTGCTTGTTGAGGTTTTCCCCCTCACCTTTCTCTACTTGACCGAGATGACAAGGATTAACCCAAAAACAACCGACTAGAGTAGGTGATACTAGTTAGCGTGCAAGCGTTATGTTTTCAACAAGGTTCACTTGGAACAGTACATATCTTCCTTCGATGTATCATGGACTAAAAGTAACAAGTTCTTTATACAAAGGCAGGATGATAGATAACCAAGTAGTGATAGCAACATAAGGCCTCTTGTACTTTACCCAGCTTGCTTGAAGAGTCATACATGGTTTCATGCAAAACTAACCTATGAACAAAACAAGCGAACTGACAAACAACAAAGAAAAGCAAGAGCAAAAGAAAAAGGGAAAGAAAAGAAAGTAAGAAAACAAGAAAGCAAACAAACAAGCAAACACAACAAGTAAGAAAACAAGCATGCAAGTGAACAACTCAGAAGCAAACACTACTCCTACCCCTAAGCTAACAATGCATGGGCCATCTCATGTGAAGTGATACTTCCAATGTAGCCACTGGTGCATTAGTTGACCCATGTTGGTGAAGGAATGGTTCACAAACAAGACAACTATGTGAACCATCAAATAAGAACACTGTAATGGTGAAGACAAACACACTTTGAGCTTACAAGCAATTGCAGAATAAAAATGAGTGAATGTGCATGACATGCATTCTATGGAGCTGCCATGATGTTGTGCTACATTGCATGGAGATGTTGAGTGTATGCATTCTCTTGACTGTGACATGCAAGAAAACGTGAGAAAGGTAGACCTCTTGTGTTGTGCATGTGTGCTTGTTGTGTAAGGTTCCTCCAACGCATGACCGATGGGATCATGTAGTTCGAGTGGAGGAAGTAAAATTTGGGTGTTTGGTTGATCTTCTATGTAAAGCAGAGAGTGATGAGGAGCCTTGAGTGTTTCAACAATTTCATGACTAGAAGTGAAACCAACCCCAAGATAGTGAGGGCCTGACATAACCATCAACTTGGGCTGAAGTGCCTTGACATTCTGGGGCGTTTCGACTTCATTGACAGATAGATCATCATAGACCAGTTTCTTAGACAGATTAAAAATGATTTAATCAACATCGTGATTGGATGAGGATGTGAATAGATCACGACAACCAAGATCAGAAAATTTGAGATGTTCGTAGGCATCCTCATGATTTGATGAATCGAGTAGAGGGGTAGATGGGAAGCAAATATTCTTACCCTCTGTGTTTTCAATAAAGATATATGACAGTCTGCACGGATTTCCCAAGGAATATGTGTCCTCTCCACACTGTAATGACAGACTAACATCTGACGTGTCCTACGAATGATCGGAAGTAGAAGCATCCAGAAATGAGTTTTCACACGGAAATCAATAGTGGCAAAATCGCAAGGGATGTTAGGATGAAGCGAATGAGGCATGACTGAAAAGGAGTCATCCTTCACCGCGAGTTCTCCTTTAGATTCCCGCACACACTCATCATGAATGATGGCATAGTTCGGCTGCATGACACCAACTCCATCGACAAGTTGGTCCTTGTTCACAACAAGTGAGGAGTCCGAAATGGAAGAACACATGAAAATGCAATTCAGAGGATCAACAGAATGCAAGGATAGATGTTGAGGGAATGAATCCACCTGAAAACTAATAGACTTGCAAGCTGAATCTATGGAGATATCAAGAGCAAATGGGGTGGGAGGATGTGACAGTTCAATAGAGGTATGTGCATGATCTCCCACATCACTTCACGGCAATGGAGCTATCTGATGAAGTGAAGGTGGATAGTCACTTGTGACAGCAACTGTGCCTACTCGTGATTGTGCAGTTCCATCACCAAAGTATGAGTGGGATTCGAGTGATTTCAAGAATTGTGGATTTTCAGATATGTGAAGAGGATACTCAAATTTCCCATCGAGGAATTCCAAATCAATATCATCTTCAGGGAATCAGTATGCAAGATTACAAAAGAATGTGTAAAATTGTTCAACGAATTAATCATGTGCTTTCCGTAATTCCAGAATTTCTTTGTTGAGTGCTTTATAGTCGAAGTGATTGAAGCATGTTCTATCTCTGTGACCAGATGAATAAGAGAATGAATAGATTTCTTGGGCAGTGTGGCACACCAGTGCATTGGGTTCCCTCAAAGAGTGTATACGAACAATGCACAACTCATGTATTATTCAAAGAATCCATGTCTTTTGTATGAGCGTACAACGCTGACTGCGTGCCTAACCAAGGCTACATAACCTCCACCATAAATTGTTTTATGAGACAATTTATCTGAGAGATTTTCCAAGATATTGAAGTCGTTTCCATAAGACATGCACTCTGGAAGAGTAACTTGGTAGTTAGTCATTATAGATATGTAAAGATTCAAAACAAATATGAGGACTCATCTTGTCATCTGGCCCTCCTTCTAGAGAAAAAATATTAACGGTGTTGGACCCACCAACATGTAAGGGGATCTCCTTGGTAAGAAGTCCCAATTAGACCTCAAACTGTTTGGTGTAGGAGCCTAGCATTGCGTCATATGGTAATGCCTTGACTGCGATTTTGCAAAGAGGCAAGTAAGATAACTCTGTTGGTAGCAAGAATGTGAAAGTTGCAGTAAGACAAGGAAGGTGCATGAGAGATTCTAACACACTGAGGGTGAGGTGAGTGCACCCCTTGGAAACCTGTAATAGTACTCAGCTTGGAAGGGAACACATGAGTGAGGATGCATCAAAAGATGGAAAATAGGTTAGCTAATGCTAGGCTTGGTCATCCATCATGGTGTGCATGCACCCCATGATGAAACCTTGTCAAAGTGAAATCTTGTCTCCATTGCATCCGGTGCATTGATATGGCTTATTCATCCAACTCGTCCGCTAACATGTGCATGTTCTTCTTGGGCGTGGATGAACCAGCAACACACTTATGCATAATGTCCATGTTGATCTTCAAGTGTGTGTTGGTGGTCATGTGCATCAACTTCCCGAAGTACATGTTCAACTCCAGTTGGACTTGCTTATTGTATTCACCTTTGTGAGTGTGTTGAATGGGTTGGATCGCATGCATGCACACAATGACATGCATACTACTAAATCCCTTGCATGCGACCAACGAAAATTTTCACCATGTTTCTTTCATTCCAACTACTGGGATGGATATTTAACTTGTACATGCACAATTTCATCTGTGAATGTATGTTGTGCCTCCTATTGTTCTTGTTCCTGCTGCACTCATTCATGTGTTTGTGCAGCTTCATATTCTCTCTTGAGTTGTTGCTTCATCACATGAAACTCCTTATTTGTTTCATTCTCTATCTTCACATGATCTTCATGTTGCATCGTCACCTCATAGTCTGAGTCTCCAAAGTTGCTTTCATCACCAATGGATTTGCTTGAGCTTGCAACTTTGTTCCAGCTCTGTGTTGTTAATAACCTTCTTCTCACGTTCACCACATCCAGTATGCTGCCTTCAATTACCATTCATGATGTTGCTCGCTGTGATGTTGTGGTTGTCATATCTTGATGTCCTTGCCTATGAACAACTTGATGTCTTCGTAAATAGGCAAACTCATAGACACTTGATTGATAGCATCCCGAAGTGTGGTCTAAATGGTGTCTTTGATTTTCCTCTCTTGGAAGCCATTGTACTTGTGTTGCTGAGAGATAGATGAACACCTGTGATACCTAGAGACTTGGAAACACTCATGGCAAGTAATTTGTCAGTCGAAAACCAAATTTAACTTAAGAACTAATTTGCAACATACATGTGTGATTGATCATGAAGGTCACGCAAATTCAGCCGGGAGGTCGGGAGACTAAGTGTCAAGACTACGCAAGGCACAGTCTGGGCCGTTGGGAGGCTAGCTGACTACTTGAACTGCACAATGCATAGTCCATTGTGGCTGCTGGCTGCCGGAATTACGCAATGCATAATCTCAACTAGCAATGGTTGCAGGCTCAGTGACTGCATTGTGCAATTTTCTTGGCCAGCAATAACTGTCCCTTAGAAATGCAGAAAAAAATTTTGCAGGATAGTGGCCAGGCAAAAGTGCACATTTCTAGAGGGGAAGACAGAGCCTTCCTTCCCCAAATTGCATAATGTTGTCTAAGTGAAAGTAGAGTCTAGGCCAAGGTTGGCCAGACTCGTCGATGGAAAACTGAAAGTGTATGTGAATATGAATGCATGGTGATACTAAGTGTACGCATGAGTGAATGATCATGCATGCAAACGGTGAATGACAGATTCAGAAAATGGAACAACATGCATGTGGGTTAGGCAAGTCACTAAATCGGTGACTGTTCATGACAAATAATTTCATGCATGCGACAATAGTGAGATGTTGACGAAAACTAAAACAGTGCTAGTACAAGCTATAATGTATCAAAATGACAACAAGTGCTCACTAAAATCAAGCAAATAGCATTCATATGAAAAAAATTCAAAAAGCGCCATAAATGCAACACAAGTCATTGAAAGCAGGCTTACATCAAAACAACTAAGCTAAGTGTGTCGACAACTCCTAGATGTGATGCGGGATGTCAGAGCTGCAAGGTCGATGTGAGGAATGAGCTCTGTAGCATCTAGTTCATGAGTTTTGATAATATCGAGCTCGAGATGTGCATGCCACAAGTCTAGGTAAAACAACACTTGGTAGGAGGTTTCTGAAATGATCCTTGCATGTAACGTCTAACTGCTAAAAATAGATCCTTCGAACTAGCAATGCCTTTACATGTTGCCTTGGGAGAAGAAGTCCATGCATGCAAGTAAGTTTTTCTTTGTCGTAGAGGGAACGAGTTAACTTAGCTACACATGCAAGAGACTGCTCAACTGTTGGGATAAAATGTGCATTTCCAGTTGGGAGCTGGGCTAGCTGCCCAGGGGATTTGTGCAATTTCTGGGCAGAGCAACATACTGCTGCCCAAATTTACACAAATTTTGGGCTTAGCAGCCTTGTTGGGGAAAATTGTGGAATTTTCACTGTGAGTGTCAACTGCCAAAATTATGCAATTCTGGAGCCCAACAAGCTACCAGTCACGGTTGCGCAACTTCTGGAGGGAAGGCTGGTTGCCCTCCAGAATTACGAAATTTCTTAGGGGTGCTTCTCAGCCTGCAGCTAGACTATGTCTGGGTGATCATCTTGTGAGGGGAATGCATCAAGTTGTGATCGACAGGCTGCCTTTGTACAAGAAAAACACTGAAGCTTTTGTACTTGACGAATCAAGACATGTTATTGTGAAGGTTGGAAGGGAGGCTCCAAAATGAAGTCGGGGAAAAATTTTGGAGGGTGGTTGTAGCACTACAACAAAACCATAGAGAATTAATCATTCCCTTGAAAAGGTTTTTTTTTTTTTTTTTTTTTTTTTTTTTTTTTTTTTTTTTTTTTTTCTGTCAATAACATGATTTGTACCTAGCAAAGTTATGAACAAAAATATTTACTAAGCAATTCGAATTCAGGAATTTATACCTCAAATGGACCCACAAAAAAGAAGCATGTCATAACTAAAAATTGATAATGTATGGACAAGATAAAGTATCATCTTCTTACTTTCTAGTCCGTGATGATGGTTGGAGTTTCCTCCCAAAATTCTGAGCATGGTAAACATCTACACAATCTATTTCTAAAATATTTTGACAAGACTAAATCTCATTTATCTAGGCTTTTAGTAATGTAAAACTTATGGATACTGATGATAAAAAAATACAACTAATTATTGGAAGGAATAAATTTCATACTTATCTTAAACTAATGAAGGGTTCATTGATGAAAAAACTTTGAAAAACCAATGCAAATGAAAATGGAAGGGTTATCCCTTACCTTAGAATAAAATTAATTACGAAGATATACACAAATTATGAACAAAGGAAGATCCCATTAACAGTAATGTGAGTGCACTTGGAAAAACATTCTAATATACATGTAAAATCACCATAGCATCAACGTCAAGTAAGGGTAGACCAGGTGGTTGATGCAAGTTGTTAACTCCCTCACCACCTATGCTTGATTCCCCAAAATAACATGTTAAGCCTGTTGTGATGAGGATAGAGGAAATAGGCGGCCTCAGGGAGTTTACATTTTTCATGGTCAATACAAGACTTCTTGGTTCTGGCTAGGTCATATATTCCTAGTATATTTGACTTTTAGGTAGTTGGATATACTCTTGGAGTGTTATAGTGGCAACCAAAAGGTTTGATCCTAAGCCTTACTCAAATCACTCTAACTCCAATGAGTTACTGATTCACCATGGTTATATATATATTTATATATATATATATATTATCATATAATAGTTGTAGATTATATATATCCTTACTACAACAAAAAAGGTCATTGGTGAGGGTCATGCCTATGATGGACTTTTAAAGTCCATCACCAATGTTGGATATGGTGATGGTCCTTAAGAAAGCATTCTTGTAAGTGCATATAGCGATGGTCCTTTAAGGTTTGTCACCAAAGCCATTTTCAGTGACACTTTTGGTGAGGGTTGTTAAAGGCCTTGTTGGAGAGGTAAATCCCCTCTACGGATAGAGGCGATCCCTACTAGCCCAAAAGGGGTCTAGCAACAATCAATCAATCCTACTCTGCAAGTTCCTAGTTGTAATTAACAAGTGGTAAAGAACACCTACTTGGATTCCAGTGCTATGTTTGATGAAGAGATGATCCTCTCACTCCTTCGCTCTAGCCGATCACAGTCCTCCACTATCCTCGCGGGTGGACACCTGCAGAAGCAAAGAGAGAGCAAACACAAGCGTAAAATCTACTAAAAACAACTATACATCAATCAGAAAGGATGTAATTCACATTAATCATTCATAAGACAAATGGGAATGGAACCATAACAGTAGTCATCTATCTTTATTAATCAGAAATAGAGTAAGGTACAACCAAAGTTCTAACGCTGAGTCCTTCTCTAGAGGGTCCAGCCAGCATGTCTCATAAGCATTCACCTTTGAAGTAGATATCCCAAGTCAAAGAGGTCTCTCTCTCACACACAAGGTAACAAATTCATAACCTTCCTCAAGCTCTATAGCAATCCTCACACAATGCACCAAATGCCTACAAAGAGCAGCACTAATGCACTAAGAATTCCTCTATGTCAAAGTCTATATGTTCCAAAACTAGCTGCTCATGGCAATGGTGGAGGCTTATATAGGAGAAGGA